>NJDD01004859.1:8397-40062 GCA_002245505.1 Calephelis nemesis | reverse complement strand
TCAAGATACATATAGAACTTAAGTTTAGAGACACTAAGTAAAAGTTGATGGATTTACACTTAGAGACTGTAGCTTAGAAGATTAAGAGAAATTAGAATTACTCATTAGTCTATAGACTAGATTGTAATGTCGAAGAAGATGCTCAGTAGAGCTTCTTATGGAGAAAAAAAAAATGTGTGAATATCCTCATGCCACTACTTACCTAGTCTCAACAGAATAGCTCTTATAGTTTCGGAAAAAAGTGGCCGTGACAAACAAAAAGCCAGACGACGAATCTATAAGGGTTCCGTTTTTAACGTTTGGCTAAAATACCCTAAAAATGCATGTTTCAAAGCTCCTTAGAAATGTCTTTAAGATATTTAGCTTTCATTTAAGAATGAGAGCTTAACATCCTATTTAGCTAGGTACATCGTATCAAAAAACTATTTACATAATACCTATATTTTCATAATATAAATTATAAATGTTTCCTAAAACAATATAAATTTCCCTTCATTTAAAAAAGTAAAATTTGGAATTTTCACCAAGAAAGACTTTGAAAAATATGATTTTTGATATTTGAATTTGGATCCATGGACATATGCAGCACAAAATGTGAATGAGATGCTGGATTACAAAAAGGAATTTTAACCCTACTCTCATATCAATCAGCTCTGTAAAACTCCTTAGGGTTATTAATAATAGACAGATTTGAAATGTATGTACCTACTATCAATAGTTGAAAATCTTGATGAACCGTATAGAAATAATGATAACATGACATAATCACTTATATTCTGCAACTCAAACTTCCCCTGAACAAGTTTCATATTTTCCTCTTAGCCGAAGTCTACAATAATTATATTGTTTGGGTGGCTCATCTGCCACTTATCAGTCGTAACTCGTAACTATTAACAATTATCTTCCCACGTTTGAATAAAAATAATAAAATGCAAAAATGTTATAGTTGTTTTAACCTATTGTAGTCGGTAAGTCTATTACTAGGGTTTCCCATTGTGTCATCCTCAATCTTGTCAAAGGCGAATCCCTTCTTATTCCTGAGTAGAATGTTTCTTTCGGATCTCTGTTTTATTGTTCGTTTATACGAAGTGTTGTTATTTATTTCTGTAATTTCTAAACTACGAAACTTAGTAGTCAGAAACATATGGGATAATCTGTTAAACACATACTACTAATCATAAATTAAATCTAACTTTAATGAAAATAAACGTTACTGAATTATAGCCTAATTTAAATTATGACTTTTACCCGTGGGAGAGCCGTGGGGACACCTTTAGTAAGCGGAATAAAATAGTATCCTATATCCCTACTAACTTTCTTGAAACCTAAAGTACCTACTAGCCAAATTTTGTTACGATCTGCAGATTCGGCTCGAATCGCGGTCATGATACAGATAGGCAAAATTCTAAAAATGTTAAAAATGTGTTCTGTCCCTTTTTAGTCGCGTATACCTATTTTTTTAATATCTTCAATGTGCAACATTCACCCTTTTATAGTAATAAACTTTTATAGTAAAAATAACATTTGCAAGTTTTACCAAGCGCTGACGATGGAAAATATCAAACATATTTAACAATTCCCTGTAAATTAGAATGAAAACTATGGTATGCAGACCCCGTAGGTATTTCTTGTGTGCCTATATTTTTCGTGATAGATTTTTACACCTTATAAAAAAAACGTACCGTAGAATCGTAGAATATGTTATCGAATTCTAACATTTTTCCATCCTTACTTACTTTATCATACTATCATACTAATATTATAAAGAGGAAAACTTTGTTTGTTTGTTTGTTTGGTTGTAATGAATAGGCTCAAAACCTACTGGACCGATTTTAAAAATTCTTTCACCATTCGAAAGCTACATTATCCACGAGTGACATAGGCTTTGTTTCATCCAAATCGGTATAGTAGTAGCCATGTTACGCAGGCGAAGCTGCGTGAAACTGCTAGTTTATACTAAAGAAGCCAGTAGTAGTGACAGTAAACCAGTATTGTAGTCCCTAATGCGACATTTATGCTGCGTCAGTAACCCTTTTCCCGAAGGTGATACACAGCATCTGTGATATTACTGTTCAAATTGTAAGTTGTAAACTAAAACTGTATGATGTATTTTTTAAAAAAGAAAAGTATTTTTTACAAGTACATATTTATTTATTTAGTATAAAGAGGAAATGTATGATTTTTGTTTGTTTGAAATGAATAGGCTCCGAAACTACTTCACCGATTTCAAAAGTTCTTTCAACCTTAGAATGCTTCATCATCCCTGAGTGACATAGGCTTTGTTTCATCAAAATCGGTGTAGTAAAATCCAAGTTACGCAAGCGAAGCTGCGTTCAACTGATAGTTTTTGTATATTTTTTGGAATATTCAAATCGGAAAGACTGAAAATGAGATAGGTTGTTATAACTAACATACCTATCAACTAAAATGGTCTAACTAAAATAAAAATAATACTAAATATCTCATCTCAGTTTCGAGGGTTTTAAGATTAACACTAATAGTCTTCTTAAACTATAATCTCTGCTGTCTATAGGCAAAATGTATTTATTGATCTTAACAATATGACCGTTTGATGGACTTGCAATACTATAAAAATTACTTAAATATTAAAGTATTTTGTGATAAATAACTAGTTTTTTTGGAGCTATACGGTGGACCGGTTGCTATATTCTTTCTAAGAGCAAGCAACCATGAATAAAAAAACATGAGTATTTTACACCAATCCATTATAACATTACCTATTCCTGTCGCCGTAACGTCATGACGTATTCCGGTTTGGAGGGTAAGGTAGCCGGTAAACTTACTTTTGCCCGAGGCCTAACATCCTGGCCTCAGGTTGGCAGCGCACCATTACCACCTTTGTTGTCTCTAGGCGTCGTGAATTTCTTACCACCAGGAAATCCGTCTGCTAGTTTGCCTTTCAATATTATAAAAAAAATGAAATAAGGTTGGCCAAGCACGAATCGGAATTGCCCTAGAAGGGGTCTGTACTTAATATACCGATTACTACCGCTAATACCACTTTAATTTTTTGCCAGAAAAAATAACGATTTTTCTTATAAACAACATAGTTTTTGTCTATATGTTATCTCAAAAACTGCTATATGACTAATATATATAGTTCAAACCAATTTCCGCTGAAAGTGTTCATTGGGATGTAAGTACGCTAAATATTTTTGTTACTATCTTATTATAAATGTCCGAGAGAGATACACACATCTAATCAATTTGGAATTGGAAGTTTAATGTTTATTATTGTTGTTTAAGTACATATTCAAGACTACATCTACCTACCATGTTTCAGCTCTTTACTCCTAGTAGTTTTCGAAGTAAACTGACAAAAACACTGACGGAACCATAAAAACGATACATTTAACACCATTTCAGTTTTGTACAATGATAAAACGAAACCAACAATGGAATGATACGCTTCACTTCATTTTAAATTGTTTTTAAATCTCAATTTGTTTCTGCATTCCAATGAATCATATTTAAATCAAATCTGATTCATTTATTTTAACATTAATAACTATGTATTTAAAATCAGCTTCAACTTCAAATATCGATTTTAATTCGATAAGTTGGTAATTCACTTTTTTATGATATTGGAAGGCAAACAAGCAGACGGATTTCCTGATGGTAAGAAATTCTCGCCGCCTAGAGACACCAAACGTGGTAATGGTGCGTTGCCAACCTGAGGCCGAGATGTTAGTCCTCGAGCAAAAGTAAGTTTACCGGCAACCTTACCCTCCGAACTGGAACCCGTCATGACGTTATGACGGCAGGAATAGGTAAGGTGGTGGTACCAATCCGGGTGAGTCGCTGCGAAACTCTGCTGCCTAGTCAGATGTCACGGAAATATTTTACTTCAGTTATAAAGTCTAATTAATCTTAATAATAAATAGCGCTATTTTCTGAATATCAAGGCATTAACATTTTACCTAGCTTATTAAACTTGTAAACAGACCCGGATGTTACTTTGACATTTTATAATGACATTAACAAAATAATTTGGAGCAATCCATAATAATAAGGCAACTTTAGAAAATATCAAATGTGTCGCCTCTGTGATCTAGCGGCTCAGTTGTTGGACTTGATTGCATGAGGTCGCGGGTTCGATTCCCGGGTCGGGATTGGGTTTTTCCAATTTTCTAATAAAAAAAATGTTGCTAGGGATTGGATATGTGCCCGGTTGGCGATAGATTTGCCACCTATCACATTGTGGGACTTAGTGTCTTCGGTTAGTGGTGGGTGCCCTGGTTGTGCCTCTGCTTACCCCTTCCAGAATATGGGCATGAAGATACTTTTTTTTTCAAACGTAAATTAGGATGAATTACGCCGCTAAACCCAAAGCAATGAAATTTGGCAGGTAGGTACTCTGTGTTCTGAAAAATATAATAGGACCTTTCTTACTAAAAGGGTCCCTGTAGGTGAGAGGTAAAAGTCAAAATGTAAATAAGGCTGTAATTCAATAACGTCTATTCTAATTTAATTTATTTGTAATAGATACTTGACAAATTCTACCCGTCATTTTTTATCGGATCCCAACGATCCGATATCGGCGATCGACGTTAGCTTCTTAACCCTAAAATTTTCTTAAATAAATTTTAAATAATATGTTAAAACAAAGCTATATGAGAAAGGATATTAAGAGGTTTTTGAATATTTAGAAGAACCATATGCTTGGGAATAACCGTTAAAATCACATATTATAGTAATATGTAGGGTAATTTGAAATCTTTTATGTAGAAATTTGAATTGTAAAATTTGTGTTGTACATTGTTTACATAGGATTGTAATTCTAAGTTGGAACGTAACTATGTAGTTTTTATTAAAATTATTTTTAAGAACGACAAGCCCGCTTAGTTTATTTCTTCGGATCTTCTCGATAAAAGGCCACGGTTCCGATCCGGTGGTAGTTTAATAAAAATATTGATGCACACAAGTATCACTCGCATGGTCTAAGTAAATAAAGTATTCTAAATCTTATAAGATACAACACATTTTTGGTAGGATTTTTTTTGTATCTTGATGTCATAATTATTTTAGTTACATTATATTTGGTTAATAAGTATTAAGCTATAAATGTTATAGTTACCTTAACAACATAGTTTCACTTAATTTTAATAAGTTTAAATCTTTTTAAGATACGGGTTGATCGACATGCGGTTGATTTGTAGATATGGGTAAAGATTTTTCAGTTCCTGAATCAGCCTCACTTATTTCGATATTATCATTGGTTAATTCTTCATTTGGTTTATCACTTTCGTTTTTTAAGACGATTGATTTTTTTTCACTGATAGTAACAGTCTGATCAGTTGTAATAGCTAGTTGTTGTTCCACGGTTGTAATAGTTTTACTTATTTCAGTAGCATTAGCTGTTACTTCTCCATCTAAAATAATAGTTGAACTTTCAACTACATTTCTTGGTACGATTTCGTCATCTTCAACTTTGATGTCATTTTGTGTTGAATCAGCTAGTTCTGTTGGAAAAGTTTCTTTCACTAACATAACATCATCTGCCATATTTTCACGGATAGTCTCCAATGTTGTTTCCATATCAAAATTTTCTAAAATATATGATGGCGTAGTTGATTGAACTTCTAGGCTTTTTGAATTTATACCGTCTTGTTCTTTTTTGATTTGTTTAGCAGCAGAACTACTTTCTTCGCTTACAGCGTAAGGTTCAAGAGTTTTGTCTGCTGAGATTTCTGGACCTGAAAGTGTCGTTGGAACTTGCAAAGCCTCTGTAGATGTGAAAACATCAACTTTAGGCAAAACTGTTGTTAAATAATTGATCACTAAAGTTTCAGATGGTACTGAGGATGTCTCTTCTTGCTTATTTGTAAACAATTCAAAAGTTGGTGATGTTGAGATGTTAAAATCAGATGTAGCAACTTTTTCAGGTTTTTCGTTGTCTTTTTCATCTTCTTTAGACGCATCTTTATTTTTTTCAGTTGTAATAACTTCTAATAGTGGTGTTATTGTGGATAAGATCTTTAGATTATTTTGATCTTGTGACAAATTTTGATCCTGTGAATTTCGATCCTCTAAACTTGATTTAAGTAAAGGAATCACAGTTGTCAAAATTTTGTTGTTATTTTCATCAAAGGTTTGAGATGTAACAAAAAGTGTAGCTAAGGAATCAACTGATGATTGTGTAGTTGGTTGTTCAGATTTGAATGTTACTTTTTTTGCTGATTCTTCAGTAGTTTTTTCATTTTCAGGTACTTCAGTATCATCAATTTTGTCACTCACTTGAGGCCCTTGCTTTGGATGGTATAATTTTCCTTTATCATTTTCTGTTTTTTCTATAGATTCTGAACTTTCTGTTGAAATTAAATTATTTTTACTATTTGCTAATAATGAAGCTGACACTGGTTCTTGCTTTTTTATTTCCTGTGATGCTAGAGTGGGTGAAATTATTTTCTTCTCAAGTAGTACACTTTTCTTTTCCTCTTCGTGGTTTTGTTGTATTTCAGTAATAATATCTCTATTTTTATCCTTTACTAATTTGAACAAGGGTAAAAGTGGCACATCAGTTGGTTTTATTAACGTTTTTTGGGTTTGTAGAGGTTCATTGCTATCGGTGATCGTTAAAACTTTTTCGATTTTATTTTTTTTAGAAACTTTTCCTAATGGAGCACTGAGAACTAAATAACCATCATTAGTTAAAACGGCAGTCACCGATGATGGATTAGCTTTTAAAGGTAATGAATAAGTTTGTGAAAATTCACTATTAAAAGAATTCTTTGCATTGTTATTGAAACCTTGGATAATTACAAAATCACCCTTTATTTGCGCTTTAAGATTTTCTTTTGAATAATCTTTCACATTAATAATCACTTGGAATTTTTTGTTGTCTGTTTCTATTTTTGGTCCAGCTTCAGCAATATCCGAAACCACTTTTGGAAATTGAGTCAAAATATTTCCGAAATAAGGAAATTTTATCCATGGCAGTGGATCTTGCAATTCTTCGCTTGTTAGAGAAGTTGAAGCACGAGGCCAAGTTGGTCTGCGAAAAGGTGGTAAACCGGATACTGTAATAAACACGAGGGCCACAAAGATGCAACGGGACAACATCTTGAGGTTGCCGTTTGATCAACTCGATTATATCATAAAAACTGATGAATCCTTATAATAACGTGATATTTAAAATTGAGGTGGGGTGCGAGAAATAAAAGATAACTTGTAAGACAGCATTCATATTTATTGATTCAAGGTTAGTTTTATAAATGTGAATGACTTAATGTCATAGTTCGTATTTCCATCATTCTAATTTATGACATATTACTTTTAACAAGGTTATAAACAAACTAGCGGAATAAAAGCTGGTACAGATAGCGGGTAGTTCGGAACATAATATATATATATATATATATTATTATGATGATAAATAGCTATAACATTTGAGATATTGCGACGACCCCATGCAACTAGTCGGTGGTATAGCTATTATAAAATATATGTTTTATATAGATTACTGTAAATTTGGCAATGAACTAAAATACACCGTCCTAGCTTTTTTTTCAGATTTTTTCCCGCTGTGGCATCAGATATGTCAAAATATATTTTTTTTGTTGAAGAAAACAATTCTGACTTATTTAAAAAATTAAATTCTTTTTTGTACACAATATTTAACAAGGAAGTTAAAAATGTCAAATCACAGAAAAGCTGAAATTATCCCTGAGAGATTCCTTACAGACAACTTATATCAACAGGAGTATACCGTACTTAGAAGTACGTGTGCACTCATAAACTTAACTTATGAAATAATAAAAATTAAAAAAGTAGCTAAAAAAATGTTTGTAAATATGTTTTCAAATGCTGCATTCATTTCGTAAAAACTTTATTATTTTTGGTAAGGGTAACGCTACCGTTTCGGCAAAATATTTTTAATGCATAATTGCAAACAATCAATTAAGAAATATTTGAGATACGGTTACCTATTAAATATATTACGTGTCTTCTAACTTACAATTAAACCAAATAACACTAGTATTAAACTTGTAACTATAAAAAATCATGTCAAAAATATCTCAGTGTGTTAAAAAATACTACAATAACCATCTGGTTTAATTTATCACTACTGTAATTTCTGTAAAGATTTTTAATTATTTGGATTTTTGATTATTTTTATGTGAATTTGATCTTAATATTCCTAATGGCTCAAAATTGATTTACCAAAAAAGTGAATATGCTCTTTCGTGGAGTTTTGATTTAACCCTCACTGACTATTTTGCTGAAATAAATGATATTAAATAAATATTCCCTTAGAATTTTACTGTCAAGCTTAAATATAGAAGTAAAATGTTTTTTAAGCTATGTGATAATAACACACTATTCTTCAAAACAACTTTTCATTTACCTTATGTAGGAACGGACAACTGTTAAAAAAGATAGTGGAAAAACCAGACATCTTGTAAACTTGACAAACGTGGGCAGGGCATAAGCATAGCTATTCATAGTAATAAATTAATCTCGAAATAAACTCTTGGTGCTATTTTTGTAAACATTAAAATTTTCTGCCAATCGACATTATGCTAATGGGTGTAGACCTTTATAGAATTAATTAACATTATTTTAGCAATTTATATCGTTGTTCCTAATTTATGTATAACTGAGTTTTATAAAAGGTTAAACAAGTGAGTCGTTGAATTCTAAATAGACATAATTTGAAGTTCTGGTAGATAACAAATCAGATTAAGGAACTGGAGCAACAGAAACGAAATGTAGCGTTCAGCTGTAAGTGCAAAGTGAACCCGAATGAATAATTAATTGTACATTTAGCAACTAAAATTAGTTCTGTACATATAGCATTGCTTTTTCGTACATCTATGAAATAAAAGGATAAGCATCAAATATCAAAAACACCGTAAAGTTATGAACACCAAATATGAAAAATTTAAAAGTAGAAAACATTGTTTCAAATGAAGAAAAAACTCACCTCAGAGTTCAGACAGAGCACTATTTCCTATTTCGCTGGTGAATGCTCTAATCATTTTACCTTCCGCGAATTTACCCCTGTGGCATTTTTTTATTCCTTTCTTACCGATAACGTCACTAATTATGTCTTATAGCTGCATGGGTTCACTGTTGTAAATGAAATGCGTATTTTGTAACGACCGTAACTTTCGTTTCTCTTAAGATATTTTAATTTAAGCACTTAGCTCTTGTTCGTTATTTGTGTCTTGTTTGTTGTTTGTTGAAAAAAAATAATTCAGACAGGATTTGAGCCTGCACTTGTTGACCCTGATGAGGAGATTTTTTTTCTTTACAAGTTTTGCAAAAAAATGATTAATAATTAACTTTGCGAAAACTCGATTATATCAATATAATCAGTAAGTAATATTTTTATGTTAAGTCCTATACTGTCTAATTGGCCACGGGGATAGTATATACGCCAAAATCTACCGCCAACCGCGTGGCTCGGGTTCGATTCGATTGTAGTGCTTATTATGATTCCTATTTAAGTATATTTATTTATTAGTACAGTTGACTAGCAGCTTTAACACAAGCGTAAATCTGCTTTATTTTGGTATAGATCAATTTGTGTAACTGATCCAGGGTTCTCTGGTATATAACCTAAAATATTCCGAGGCTTAACTTGGCATTGGTAGTGATTCTGCTGTTCACATCTTCACTTACTTTTGGTGTTTGCGGTATTTTTCAAATGAACCGAAATCAAAAGAGATGGAACATTTTAAATATGTCAAATTAGATGATGTCTGTAACATGCTAAATTGTGACGTTTTAAAGGATTAAATGTCTTTAGAAACGTCACACTACATATACACACTAATCTGACGGCACTAAAAGTAATTTTCTATTTCTATTACTTTCTGTGAAAGAAGACAGTGATAACTTAAAATTAATTTAGTAAGTGCATCTCCAAATTACGACTTTGCAGAAATAGCACAATGGATAGTCAATCCCATGGCCCTCTTTCACCAACACAGCGTGAAGAAAGCAAAAGATTTGCGCAAACCAACATGATCCACCGCAAATCCCTTTCATTGGATAGCCGTGGTTTCTCCATGTTATATCCTGACATGTTGTCCCAGAACCCTACCATCTAGTAGCTTATTACGATAGTACTACCTTGTTTAATCTTCGAACGCCCTTTACGATCAGTCTATTAGGAGACTACTGGTTATCTGATCTAAACTAGAGATCCGAACCAACACGGGGATTTTTATTTCTCTTCACTATTGAAGCCGGCAAAATAAAACTATGGATGACATTTTTAAGCAATGTTTTTGTTTTCAACTCAATTTTTTCTTGCTAACATTTTCAATATTTTTTCCGAACATTTTTGAAAATGCTAAAAAAATAATATTATATGCGATAATTAACAATTTTACAAAAACATTAAACTAAGTATTTTGATTGTACATTAAACTAAGTATTGAAGACTGGCCAGTATTAATATTCAACGCCTTTTTAAACTTTTGTAGTCGTAATGTTACTGCTCATTATTTTCGTGTTCCGCAACAGTACGAAGTACTAGCACAAACTTTTTTCTTTTAATTTTAGAAATATTATGAGATTTTCGTTATTTGTAAAAGCTAATGTTAAAAATTTAAAGTATGTTTTAGAAAATCCAGTCAGCAATCTGTCTATAATGTATTGTAGCCTATGCTTGCTACTGCGGAAGTTAATAACTAATAACGGAGCATTAAAACTATTTCACTTAAAATTTCTTCGCTCTTTTTTTCCTCTTAGAATTCCGTTGTTCGGCGTGCTGTGGAGTAATTATGCTCGGTATTTGCTGCAATGGATCAGAAATATCTATAATTAAGTGGGAAAGGGTGCGAAATAGTCCTAAGAAGAAATTGCTGCACGTTTTAGATGTAACCTATTAATATTATTAATGTGAAAGTTTGACGTAACATAATTTGTGTTTGAATGTTTAGGATTTTATATTTGTTATAGAAGAGGTGGCAAACGGGCTAGTGGGTCCTCGATGGTAAGTGATCATCGCCGTCCGCAAAACATTAGATACATTACAACATACATACAAACACAACACTAGACGTGTCTAAGTCGCGTTTTCGATCTTTCAATTTATAATGCTGATGAATCCTCTTAAATCTTGAGCCGACTGTAACAAAATGTGGATCTTAATTACTGCTTGACCTATTTGAGGAAATATGTTATTTTTTTGTTTCAACAAGAGTCCAAATAGTTTGACAGGAACAATGCACTTCGTGTTTAAAATTGATTCAACTGTTAAAGGCTATTCAAAAAAAAGATATCTAACAAAATAGGAAACATTATTATCTTCGTCCAAAATCCATTTAGACAATGAGTCATTTACGTGGGTGAAGAATATAAAAATAACTACGTTAATGAAAACCGAAATCAAAACTAATTTTTTTTTTTACTTTTAGTTTTAGTTCGGTTTTTATTAAAGTAGTTATTTTTATTTAATACTTTATAGTTTATTGCTAATATAAAAAAAAGAATTACGTAAATCGGTTCAGAAACCACGGAGAAATCGGTGTACCTACATACATAAAAAAATATAGCGGCGGAATTTAGAACCTCCTCGTTTTTTTGAATTCGGTTAAAAATACCTAATTAAATACAGTTGGTGAGGAGTGTCATGCATATTTTTTTATCAAAATTACATTTAATTTACATTTTTTAACATAAAACACAGAGCCGTGTCTATTACAGAGTCACGTCATTTTTTTAGAAAACAAAGTTGATAAGTTTATTTATTTCAATCTTCCTAAACCATAAACATTATTTGAAATACTTGACTTTTTGTTGATTTGCCAGTTTGTTCCTGCAGCTTGATGATACTGACTGATCAGTGCAAGCTTTGGGTATCGGGACGATTCATTTTAAAAAAAATACCCCGTGCTGGTCCGGGCTCCTTTAAAGAATAGACCATCTGCCTTCCTGCCAGGCAGCTCGTGAAAGGCGAGCAAAGGTTTACTGTCACTAACACCGTGACATCTGACTAGATGGTAGAGTTTCGCAGCGACTCACCCGGATCGGTACCACCATCTTACCTATTTCTGCCGCCATAACGTCATGACGTGTTCCGGTTCGAAGGGAAAGTTAGCCGGTAAACTTACTTTTGCTCGAGGCCTAACATCCCGGCCTCAGGTTGGCAACGCACCATTACCACGTTTGGTGTCTCTAGGCGGCGGGAATTTCTTACCATCAGGAAATCCGTCTGCTTGTTTGTCTTCCAATATCATAAAAATGTATACATAAATATATACGCTTGTTGTCTGTCTATTTCGCTGTTTTTCTATTTACATTATATTTACATTTACATATCACAGAAATAGTCCTAAAACCATTTGATCTAGGTATTGTTGTTTGAAAGGAATAGAAAAGCAACTACATATAGTAGCTGGTAGCTCAATATTCGTACATACATATCTTAGGCCAAGTTCCTTAGTATGCAGAGAACATTGGGTCCGACATCTCACGATCCTTGCAGACTTTTCTGGCTTCTTTCACATCAATTACATTTTTCATACAAACACATCTGTTTCGGAGACTCTTGACACCACTCTCCGATAACACCCGAGCGATTTGATCGTGGAATGTCGCCCTTGGTCTCCCCGGGTATCTACATGCATTCACATTCTCATTGCGTACCTGTTTTATGATTCTTTAATGTGTTATTTTTTCCATTTGAACCAGAACCGAACCAGCCGAGGATCTAGTCTAGAACCTTGACTCAAGACCTCGTTTTGAAATAGCTTACCCAGCGCTCTATTCACACTATTCTCAGCACACTTTCCTTTCTACACCCGCGGTTAACCTTTCAAAAGATTGGTAATAACTAGTAAAGTAAAAGTAAAGTACCTTCACGCTCACATCCCTGAAGAGGTAGGCAGAGACACAACCAGAGCACCCACGGCGGCAAAGATATCGACAACCGAGCACATTTCCAATCCCGTGCAACATTATATTTATAAGAAAACCCGAAATACACAATTTGTATTTTTGTTGTAGCCCGACTCAGGGATCGAACGCGGGACCTCAAGAAGTCAAGTCCGACGACGAACCGCTGGACCACAAATGAGGTTATTGACTTTATAGTTATTAAATACCTTTAACATTTTTTGGTACCCAGTTTCACTTTTTCCATTGGACTTGTAGTTTCGCCGGAAATCGAGATAAACTGATTTTTACCCTAAAACCCCCTCACCCTCCCACTTCCCTACCCCGACTTGATAGTAGAATAGAATAGAATAGAATAACTCTTTATTGTGCACCAAAATACATAAAAATAAATACATTAAAAGAAACTTAAAAACTAAGTGATACACAAAGTAATTTATTTTTCCTTTCATTTTCGTCCTATTTCCTTCCTTTTTCAATGAGTCTCATCTTACTATAGTTTTTTTAGTTTCAAAAATTATCGACCATGGTCTACATACTTCAGAAACTTTATATAATAAAAAATAGGTAAGATTATACAAACGATTTAGTTTAACCAAAGAAATAAGCGCATCTGCCTCCGCGTTAGTCTATGACCAATGCGCCTGACCTTGCTCGAATCTAGAGTTTTGTTCGGTGCTGCAAATCAGCTCATTTTCTTGATCACGTAACGTGATTCCCCCTT
Source organism: Calephelis nemesis (assembly GCA_002245505.1). NCBI lineage: Eukaryota > Metazoa > Arthropoda > Insecta > Lepidoptera > Riodinidae > Calephelis > Calephelis nemesis. The sequence goes on along the minus strand of NJDD01004859.1, from coordinate 26,465 downwards.
AACTCCCTACGTGACTCGTGAATTCCGATCAGTATCACGTTCCTTCATCAGGAACGCGTGCCGACGTGATGAGATTCTTCTTAATAGGCTTTCAATGTTAATAACTTGTCATAGAATAAGGGGTGAAATGTGACAAACCCACCGCAAAATAAAGAATTGATATTGTAATAAAAAAAAACTGATAATAATTAATAGTTAAATTAAGGTAAGGCTATTTGGTATCACTGCGTAATATATTGTTACCGTCCATTATATTGTTACATCATTGCCCGTCGTTGTCGTCTTTCGGTTTGGTTAGGTTGTATTCGGTAAACTTATGAGGATGAAGAAGATTAACAATCGGCAACTGAGTCACGATGACGTTACTATGTTACGAATTACAGCTCATCGTCTTTTTAACTATTTCCAAAAAAGAGAAGCTTCTTGATATGACTGCATGATTTTTTGCAAAACCTGACATGACATAATTTTGAAAAATTTCATAACAATCTGACTAGTAGTTTATGAGCTATAGTTAAACACATTAGCACAAGGCCTAACATAACAGTGTCCGACTATCATCTGTAGACTGTAGAATAGACTAGCTGCCTTTCTAACAAGCTATTTTTTATGACATTGGATGACAAACAAGCAGACGAATTTCCAGATGGTAAGAAATTCGCATTACCTAGAGACAACAAAGGTGATAATGGTACGTTACCAACCTGAAGCTAAGGATGTCAGGCTTCCAGCAAAAGTAAATTTACGGGCTAACCTATCCTCTGAACCGAAATATGTCGTGTCGTTAGTGCTTGCTAACGTTATCACAGTAGAAACAGGTAAGGCGGTGGTACCAATCCGAGCGAGTCACTGCGAAATTCTACCTAGTAGGATGTCACGGTGTTAATGACGGTAAGACTATGCTCACCTTTTACGAGCTGCCTGGCAGGAAGGAAGTTGGTCTACTCTGAAGAGGAGCCCGGACCAACACGAGGAAAGAGGTAGGCAAAAGGTAAAATGGGGCTTTAAACGACCATTGGTGGTAGAGTTCTGTGCTACAACTAGTCAGGGTAGAGATCCACCTCCTATTCCTGCCCCCAAACTAAATCAAACATGTTCCAGTTCGGAGGGTAGGGTATGTGTCTATAATGAATAGAACATCTCAGTCTCAGAAGAGTATTGCACCTGTAACATATGTGGTGCCTATAGGTCACGGTTGCTTTTTGTTGCCGCACTCTCACCATGAGGAAAATCTTGCGCTTGTTTGCTGACGTATCATATAAAAAAGCTTAGCTGGAAGTAGCCTCTACTCACTTACTTTAGGTATATATTTTTTTTATGATATTGGAAGGTAAACAAGCAGACGGACTTCCTGGTGGTAAGAAATTTACGCCGCCTAGAGACACCAAAGGTGGTAATGGTGCGTTGCCAACCTGAGGCCGAGATGTTAGGCCTAGAGCAAAAGGAAGTTTACCGGCTACCTTACCCTCTGAACCGGAACACGTCATGACATTGTGGCGGCAGGAATAAGTAAGGCGGTGGTACCAATCCGGGCGAGTCGATGCTAAACTCTACCACCTAGTCAGATGTCACGGTGTTAGTGCCGGTAAGCCTATGCTCGCCTTTTACGAGCTGCCTGGCATGGAAGGCAGATGGTCTATTCTACAAAGGAGCCCGAATCAACACGGAATGGATTTAAATGTAAAATTCTTTTGATGCGAATATTCAATGAACAAGCAATTTTTTTATTAAAGTTACACCTTTGTTTATGTTTGAGGAAACAAATAACCAAGCAGTTTTCATCATACTAAGAGACAACCATCACCTATAGACACAGAGACAACATTAATTTTATTGGTTTATATGTTTTCTAAGGCATTGCCACTTCATGGCTGAGATTTTAAGTCTACCGGTTACCCTACTCTCCAGGATATAATATGGTATTATGAACACTGAAGATGCTTTCATGTATATTATGAAAATGAATCCTAAATGTGTTGGTAAGTGCATAACTTTCGAACAACTGAACAGATTTGGCTAATTATTTTCTGTTGTGCTAGTTATTGTCAGAAGAAGGTTCGTATGAAGAGTAAAAACCGGGAAAATTACAGAGAAACAAACTGAAAGGCTGGAACGAAGTTCGCCGGGACAGCTAGTATGTCTATAATTTTAAACGAAGTAAAGTGGCCTACAATAGAGTTAGTCACGTATAAGTGTTAGGTTTCTAGGCTGAGTGTGGCAAGTGAGTCACGCAAGTGTTTCCACACTATGAGTAACTCTATCCAACTCTTATCGGGGCTCTGCATATTATCATAACACACTTAAAATTGCGATTATAAGAATCAGTTTAATGATTAAGATATCTTAGAAATGTTAAGTAACACATCACAGTTATAATAGGAGTAGGTTTTGGAGTTTCGCAGCGACTCCCGGATTGGTACCACCGCCTTACCTATTCCTGCCACCATAACGTCAGTACTTGCTGTTGACGTATTCTGGTTTGGAGAGTAAGGCAGCCGGTAAACTTACTTTTGCTCGAGGCCTAACATTCCCGTCTCAGGTTGGCAACACACCAATACCTTTGGTGTCTCTAGGCGGCGTGAATTTCTTGCCATCGGGAAATCTGTCTGCTTGTTTGCCTTCCATTATCATAAAAAAGGGAATCAAAAGAGGGCAAAACTTAAAACAATGATGAAGTCTATATAAAGCACTGGATAAAAAAAGCAATTGATCTAACTCATAAATTACATTCATGGGATATGGCTGTTGACTACTCCCTCTAAACATACAAATTTAAATAAATTTAATAAACATTTAGTCTAGGAAAAACTGATATGTATTTAGATTAAATAGTGGTCGCCCATTGGTCGAAATTCGACCACAATAAATTTTAATATCTTGTTGATAAGAATGCCATCTTCATTTCTGAAGACCAACTACTTTGTTTCCAAACTTTTTGGTGCGTCTTCTGTGTATTTTTATCGTTATCGTCAATATATTTGTTTGTGTGTGTCAAATGCATGGTAGTGTGGTTAATGTTTTATTTATTGATTTAATGTACTTTATAAGCATTATAATTGAAAAATATTAGCGTTCTACAATTCTCCTACACATAAACTATAAATGTGCTAAATTTAATGCTCCTGTGTCCGCGCAATTTGCGTATAAAGGGGTACAAAGTTTTGGCATCACGTAATAATATACAGATTACCCACATCATGAAATGTAGCTATTTATGATCAACACACAAAAGCCTGTCTCTATTAAGATTCCCAACCTTCGTGGAGTGTCAGTGGTCCAAAGATACTTTTTTTTAGTCTTTGTACAAGCTAACATTTAAGTTCTAAACTCAGCAACGTTTGTATGTCGGGTGTCTGTTTATTATCTTTTGAAAACCCTTGTACTGTTTCACAATACGCTATGTTTAACTCTTTGTACTTACTTCAATTCAACTGGTTTCAGTTTTGACAAAATCTTAATATGTGAGGGTTTGTAGCTAATCGTAAATAAATATATTTAATTGCATGCACTCATAAAGAACAAAATATATACAAGATATTTAAAAAGAATATTATAAACAGTCTCAAACATATTTACCTTATAAGTAGTTACGTATAAGATAATATCAAAACCCACGATGTGATGAACAGACATATAAAAACTTAATTAATGTGTTAAACATATTTAATTATCTTTTATTTTTATTGTGTTCACGATTTTTCCAGAAATTAAAAACAAGTATAAAGATTTAAATAAATTGAATTTGATACGCGTAAGAAAATTGTTCAAGATAAACAAAATAGCTTTAGTTACAAAATAATTATGTAAAGTTGAGAACTATTACTATTTTTTTAGTTATTTTTTTTAATTAGCAGCCCGGTTCGGCTTTGTTCTGTTAATTTAGTTAATATTAAAAGCAAAGCTCAAAATTTAGTACGTGAACAGAAAAAATAAAAGGAATAAATCTAGCATTTGCATAAAGAAAACAAATTTGCTATATATTAATAATAATGTATCCATAACCATATTAATAGTTTCCATATAATTATAATTTAATATCTTATATATCATTATCATCATCAAAAATAGTGGAACAACGTCTGCCGGGTCAGCTAGTAATAATATCTAAAATGGTCGGACTGTAGTGACATCAGTATTAAATGACCATCAGACCTTGTTATCGTAGACCATGACAGTAGAGTGACAATAGATCTGAGGTCTGCGGTTGAGAATGTGAAACTAGAGTTCCTATTCCGTAAATTTTCGTCTTATTTAAGAATTCCACTCTTGTCTCTAACTTTGTTGTTTTCTCGAAACTTAAACAGCGATGTTCTTCGTAGGTAACTAAAATTTCTAAGAAGTACTTTTCCGTTCTATCTTATATAAGTAAAATTGTTATTCATAACAAACATTGTGGAAAATTGGTAGAATTAGTAATGAAAAGCACTAAGTTTTCTTCATTGTTTTATTACAATCCAAAGCTTACAACTTTTTTTGGTTTGTTTAAAACTTTTGAAGTCTTTGAACTTAACCAAAATGAATATAGAAAAATTGTTTAAATATAGACTTTAATGAAAGTAAATTACAATCTGTACTGAGATAAATAAAATGGTTTTCAATTGGTCAATAAAAATGGTCAGTATTTAACCCGGCGTCATTGGCGGAAAAAAGCTACGCTAACGTTGAGGTGGGTAACGTTGGGGTGCAATACAAAAATCATATTTTTTCCTAAAATGAATAAATTTTGATATTTCAAATTCAATGTTTAGCATCTAGCTGTAGGCCAAATGGTTTTCTGTGATTTTGTGTATCTCAAAAAAGAGTTTGATAGAGATATACATAAGCAACTTCGGGACATACTTATCTTCACGCCAAGTCCCTAACAGTAACAGGTACTCTCTGTATTGGGACGTTTTACCGGATTATTGTATGGATATGTCATTGTTGTTCTTTTAAGCTCCACACTATTTGAACTGCAAACATTGGTCGCGACTATGGCAGATGATTATAAAGGCTTACATATTTTCAATGCGAAGAAAACAAAAGTTATGGTATTAAAATTTTAAAGAGATGTCAGCCAGAACAGCTTTTTAGTGTTGGAACAATTGAATGAAATTGAAAGTGTTTTTCACAGGGATGGATAATACACTGTGGATATAGAAAGAAAGTGTGAAAGCAAGGCTGAATAAGGTATTCAAAATCAAGATTTTGAATTTGTGATTGTTCCAACATCATTTTACGGAAGCTAGATTTAGATATGAAGAAAAAAATCGTCGAAGTAAACGCGCTATGGTAAACATGTGATCGCATTCGTAAGAGTGAGGTCTAAGAAGAATTAAAAGAAAGTGCTAGTGTAAAGATAAAAAAACCATGCTCCTTTGGTTTGGTAATGTGTACCGTAATGAGGATCGTAAGTGACTTGGAGTGTAGATAAGTAAGTTATATTAACAAGCATAAACTTAGTTAATGTCATTGGCAGTGTTAAAGTATGCTAGTACATCGTCTGCTCTAAATGTGTTACAGGCCTAAACAATTTTTTTTATTAAACTAACTGTAACCTGTGGTTTAACCCGCGTTTTCATGGAAACCCGTCGTGCGGTCGGCATAAAATTTATGTAGCCTATATTTTAATCCAGGTCACTATCTATCTGTATTCCAAATTTCAAACAAATCTGTTCAGCCATACGAGCATGAAAGAGTAACAAATATCCATACATACATACAAACTTTCGCATTTATGATATTAGTAGGATAAATACAAACGTGAATTTTTTTACTCCTTTTGGATGTAGATTTTTTTACTTTAATTAGACTTGCAAATTGCTTGCGCTGAAATGTTATAATGTTTTCTAATCACTTCCTTTTAAATTAGCAACTAAAACTGATGAGTGAAGGGTTAAAAAGTAGTTAGAGATTCACTGCTTGTCTTCGGGCACATTTTGCGTTATTAAATAACATACGTACAGTCAAACATCTTTAGAAACTTTAGCATTTACATTTTCAATGAGATTGTGGTAGAAACTAGAATGCAGTATAGAGCAACAAAGACGTAGTACAATAGTACAATGGTACAGAGTGTTATATTAACAAAATAGGGAATAACAACATTGACTTAACGTATAATGTTTTCAAAGCCCATTATGAACCTAATAAGCATATTGTTATTAAATGTATATTTTACAACAAAAAGCATCCTGACAAGCCGTGTCATGACTAGTATCAGTTCCACTTCCGTCGTCAGAGTATTAGCAAATAGAAATTGTATAATAGTAACTAACATAAAATATAAATATTCATCTACTTGTATTAAAAAAAATATTTATATTTTGGGATTTTAGGGCAACCAAGATGGATCTTGTTCATCAACATTGTATTCGACCGCCTCGTTGGTCGAGTGGCTAACGTACACACCTAACTACGTCGACCAACTGCGAGGTTCGGGTTCGATTCCTGACGGAGGCAGGCATTTGACATTTAGGTATCATTATAGGAGTGTTATTATCGTTGACTAACACCCATAACACAAGCATATAATTTGCTTACTTTGGGGTTAGATTCGATTTGTGTAACTTGTCCTGGGGTATTTATTTTCTTGAAGAGTACTTTTCAAAACATTGAATCACATACAGACACTAAACATCACTATGGTATAATTAGAGTGCGCCCTGAATTTAAGACTGTTGATAATTATTGTGAATCTCCTTCTTTTTATGGGTTCCGCGATTATTATGCGATTGCTCAGGCAGCAACAAACTGACGTAGGCACATAAATGTTTTATTTTTAAAAAAGTTTTCCGAGGTGGTCCCGTATACATTAATATGTAAATAGTTTTTGACTCATTTGATGTCGGTTTTTTGTAGTTTTACGACTCTTTAATGAATTGTAAAAAGTAACTACATGTTCCTTATTTTAATGCCATGTGCTCAAAACGTAGTTTTTTATTGACATTAGTTACATTGTGTAAGTAACCCAACATTAATCTATATTTACATGTCGCGGTATAAATGTACCACTTGTATCTACAAACTACAAACCCATTCATATGACTACGTGGCTTTATGTTATTGAGAGTTAGCTCTGCCAAGTTTAGCAATAAAATTATATTTATATAATACTAGCTTTTACTAGCGGCTTCGTCCGCTATAAATTGAAATGCAAGCTACCTCTAAAGCTTTTTTTTGATAATCTTTGAAGTTGGCTCGAACTACACTCGGTGTGAATATTTGTTAAAAATCAGTCAAAGGGGTCCAAAGCGGATTAACAACGTGACGCATATTTTTTTAATATCAAGATATAATTTCGGTGTCGGATTTGACTTCTTAAGGCCTTGGGTTCAGGGAGCAAAAAATAAAAGAAAATATGTATTTTAAATTTTTTAATAATAATAACTTTGTCCATAACTAGACATGTGTCCGGTTGGCGATAGGTTTGCTATCTAAGAAGTTGTGGGACTAATGGATGGACTAACGAGACACTATAATATTAATTGCTTAATAGCAGTCAATGAAAAATAATATAAAAATAAAAATAATATAATGAAATGTTGGTCATATAAGTTGTTCCAATGTGTACCTACTGTATTGATGCCAATATGCTCTTCGTCAGTAAAACAAGAAATTAAGTATGTTTAAAAAATACTATATTGAACAAAACTACTTAACTTCACAATTCTATCTTGATATTGAAAATAAATTAAACCTTCAATATCAGACTTGTTCAATTTTACACTAAATAAACTATTTTTGCACCTTCTATCTTTAAACAATGAGGCCAATCGGACTCCTTTATAGTTCAATTACGGAAATATTTGTGCAGCTCCTGGACTATTAATTATATTTAGTTGGCAAATTAGAAACTTGCTCTTCACTTAAGATAATATAATTTCCTTTCCAGTACGTCCAAACTCAAATACGGGCAACAAAATTAGATGCTCACATACTACAATACAAATGTGTAAACTTCGTAATGGGCGAAACTTATTGATGTATGGGAGATATGAAGGGCTCCCCAGCTTGTAGTATGTCTTACTTAAAACCTTCTGACGGACGAACTGCACTAATTTAATGGACATGGACAAGTGTTTGTGCGATTCACATGATGTCTGTATTTTAGCTAGGATTTCTTAGTTAATTTACTTTTGCACTAAGCTGTGCTCGTAGACCGAACAAGAGCAGGAAGTTAATATACTTCTTCGATTTAATTTCAGACTCCTTGAAACAATTTAAGCTAACTGATGTAATATTGTAACTTTTATTCTACTGCTGTACTATAATCTATATATTAATACGTGATGCCAAAACTTTGGACACATTTTTACGAAAATTGCGCTGACGGAGGAGCATGAAATTTGGCACACTTACAGTTAATGTGTAGAACGCTAATATTTTTCAATAATAATACTTATATATTATATTAAAACAATAAATAAAACATTACCCACACTACCACGCATTTGTCACAAACAAACAAATAAATTGACGATAAAAAATCACAGATAGCGCACTAACTATTCAGAAAACAAAGTAGTTGGTAATGAGAAATGAAGATGGTGTTCCTATCAACGTATGGTCAAATTTCAACCAACGGGCGACCACTCGTTAGTAATAAATATGCAACGCACTAGAAGAGAGTGTGGATTTGCTACTGCTTTAATACTGTGACCAAACAAATTTATTTGACAACTTACTTTTGCTCTAGGCCTAAAATCCCGGTTTCAGGTTGGCAACGCACCATTATCACCTTTGGTGTCTCTAAGCGGCGTGAATTTCTTACCATCAGGAAATCCGCCTGCTTGTTTGCCTTCTATTATCATAAAAAAAAGAATCAAAGAAAACATTATCTATGGATATAATACATACAAATGAAAAAAAATGTGTTCAGGCACCTACTTTGTTTTCATTACAGATAAAAAAATTCTTTAATAAATATTGCAAAACATAAAACTAGAGTAAATATCAAATGATACGTTATAATAAATCTCCATAACTTCTGGAATAAACCAAGTCAATACCAAACGTATCTATAAATAAAATATGAATGAATAAACTAATGCCGTGTAATAAATGTAAATGATAATCGTGCTTCTTCTGTAGTTACCTGATAATATGTATGGAAAAACCAGAACAACATATCACGACGTATCTTTGAAATGCTAATTATGGAGGTACATACTTTTTGTGATGTTTTTTTGCTAATTGTTTGAAAATTGGTAACACATTAAAGATAATGTTCTGAAATCCATTAAAAGTGGATTGAATATGTTATGATTAAATCAGCTAAGTGTGAGTCGGACTCGCCCATGACTGGTTCCGCAGCAGCAAATAACAATCATGATATAAAAATTCTTAAAAAAGAGGGGTGTTATAAGTTTGTCTGTCTGTGTGTCTGTGGCATCATATATCCCAAACGGATGCAGTGATTTCAATATAGTTTTTTTGTATTAAAGGTAACTTATGTGCGAGTGTTCTTGGATATGTTTGATGAAAATCGGTTGAGCTGTTTAAAAGTTGTGAGGGGTGAAAGTGAGGAGATAAGAGATTATCCGAATGTCTGCAAACATAATCGGATATCTTTTAATTTTTAAAGGGAAATTAAGCTCTTGTGTCGGGGTTGTTTTAAATTTTTAGTCAATATAAAAGTTATATATTTTACAGATGTTTGATTTTTACACCTCTTCTTCATTGGTTAATAATATCTAAATAAATAAATATCCCTGGACAAGTCACACGAATTGAACCTAACCCCACAGTAAGCAAATTATATGCTTGTGTTATGGGTGTTAGTCAACGTTACTAATACATAGAAATACTTAAATAAATACCAGAATAAATTTACTAAACACCCAGGCCCGGAAATGAAGACATCTAAATGTTCATCACACAAATGCCTGCCCCCGACGGGAATCGAACCCGAGCTACCGAAACGATCTAAGACGTTACATTTAAAGGTTTATGCTAAACGCATGCGCGATTCTAAATAAACCGGCGTAATCTCTTGACTGTAAATCCCAAACATTTTAAGTGTTGGTGTTAAAGTACCTAATAAAAAAAAACTACTTTCTAGATTTCTTTTAAACTCATTTTCGGTGTCAGTTTACATGGTAATGTACATCATACATACAGAGACAAGGACAGGGACATATATTTTATCACATTGGAAGTGTGTCTCGCACTAACCTCAATATGATTTTTATACACCTATCTATAAATATAAACTTTAATTTGAAAAGTACGTTTTAGTTCAAAGTATCGGAAACCCCAAAAAATTATTCTTATTTTTCTATCTTTGCGTAAAATCTTAATGCGGTTCACAAAATAAATTTACTTGCCAAGTTTCGAAGCGGTTTCAACAGTATAGCTCTTATAGTTTGAAAAAAAATGCTGTGTAAATGTTTATTACACATACGTTAATATAGGGTTGCTTAGAGTAAAACGTAATAATGAAAAATCATTTCATAAAAAAATACTCTATCCTGGATTTTTCAGAGAGTCCAGTTTCAGGTCACACACATACACACTACATTAAACGTTACACTAAACATTAGTTCAACCTCTAATGGTATCTCTTTTGTTTAAAAGAAAAGGCCTGTAATAAACTACAATAAATGTCATTCTTATTTAATCTTTTCTAACAATACGTTTTTCAAGTCTAGAGCAAAAATAATTATTATTTAACACTATTTATCAATAGCAATGAGCGTATTAAGAGAGAAAAAACAGCAAAGCAAACTTTTAGTCTACCAATATTTCTTTAATTATTAGTAAGATAATAAGTAAAATCATTTCATTTTTAACTCAGAATTAGTCAGTTTATCGCACATCTGTCGACGTACGATGCTGTTCAACCTTACCAGGCTCGGGCAGAGCAAAAATAAATGCTGTTATGTTTTACACTCTTGTATACATCGAGTATCGAAAACTTTGATTTACATGTTTACTAAAATAAAATACATAAATAAATATTCATGAAGAAGTCACACGATTTTAATCTATCCCCAAAGTAAGCAAACTATATGCTTGCGTCTATATTGTACTATATCTTGCACTTAAATAGATACCTGAACAAATTTAATAAACAACCAGACCCGGAAATGCAGACATCTAAATGTTCATTACACAAATGCCTGCCCCCGTCGGGAATAGAACCCGAGCCTCATGGTTGGTCGATATAGTTAGGCGTGTACGCTAGCCACTCGACCAACGTCATAATAACAATGTCACGTTCTGGTCCCCAGGTATTCGGTAGACTTGCACATTTAACATAACTAGTGGTTGCCCATTGGTCGAAATTCGACCAGAAAAAATGTTAACATCTTGTTGACAAGAACGCCATCTTCATTTCTCAAAACCAAGTACTACATTTCCAAACTGTAAGATTATAGTTTGTGCGCCATCTGTGATCTTTTATCGTTATCATCAATATATTTGTTTGTGTGTGTCAAATGCATGGTAGTACGTGTAATGTATTACCTATTTTTTGAATTAATGCACTTTATAAACATTATTTCTAAAACATATTAGGGTTCTGTGCTTTTTCTACACATAAACTATAAGTGTGCGAAATTTCATACTCCTCCGTCAGCGCAATTTTCGTAAAAGGGGGTCTAAAGTTTTTGGTTTATGTATTAATATATAGCCACCTCGTCCACAAGACAGCGACGCACCTACAACATCTGTAGTGCTTGTAAGCCATGTATTTACATTATATCTTACCATCCGTGCCATGCTTGTTCCCTCTTTTATCATAAAAATACTTCTATTTCTACATATAATGTTTACCGCAATTGAAACAAGGAAAACGACTAAAGAAATACAAAAGCAATCCACTAATGGAGTTGTCATGTTATGACTAATCCATACTTTCCGCTAGAGTTCACGTAATTTATCTTAGGGAATTAGAAAAAGTGTGGCCTTTCTAATTGATCTACTTAATCATCATCATAGTAATTATTGATATATTAGGGAATATTAATAATGTATAATAAATCAATATTATCAATAATTACATAAAGATAATTATTGATTTATTATAATTTGATTGAATTTGATTTTAACAACTCCATTTAAAATATTGCAGTAGAATAAGTTCAAAACGTGATATGAAAACATCACAAAAAAAACTAAAACAGTAATCTTTTCCAATGTTTTGTTCTGGAATATTGTCAATTTCCCTCCACTACTGATATTTAAGTTATGATCGATTTTTACAATTTCCCAAAAGATTAAGTTACACGAAAATATATGTCGCCTCTGTGGTCTAGCGGTTCAGTTGTGGGACTTGACTGCACGAGGTCCTGGGTTCGAATCTCGGGTCGGGCAACTAAAGAAAATTGGGTTTTTCCAATTTTCTAATTAAAAAAATTGTTGCTCGGGATAGGATATGTGCCCGGTTAGCGATAGGCTAGCGATCACATTGTGGGACTTAGTATCTTCGGCTAGTCGTGGGTACCCTGTTTGTGCCTCTGCCTACCTCTTCTGGGATATGGGCGTGAAGATACTTTTTTTTTACACGAAAATAGATATATTATGTGAAAGATGTTGAAACTCAGTGAAAGAAGAAAAGTTCTAAATGCGGATGATTTAAATTTACTCTTGTAGTGATGATATAGTAATGTAGTAGGTTGGTACTTGCCAAGTTTCTTAAACATCACAATATCAGCCTCGTTGGTCGAGTGGCTAGCGTACTCGCCTAAATACATCGACAAACCGCGAGGCTCGGGTTCGATTCCCGACGGGGGCAGGCATTTGTGTGATGAACATTTAGATGTCTGCATTTCCGGGTCTGGGTGTTTATTACATTTATTCTGGTATCTATTTAAGTATTTATATGTAATAGTATCGTTGACTAACACCCATAGCACAAGCATATAATTTGCTTACTTTGGGGATAGATTCAACTTGTGTGATTTGTCAAAAAAAAATCATATATAGTACTACTATTTAAATTATGCTCTTCGGCTTTACACTTTTTACTCTTTCTACACTTTATACTTTTTTTAAATTGGCTGACCTAATCTAAATTTAAGCAAAATGATTAGTTATGTAAGATAAGGATTTCCGAAGCTTGACGAATATAGCCGAAGCGCATAATTTAAATAGTACTATCCTAGGAGAACATTCACAGTAAACTTGAGTTATAGCTTAATTAACGTCAACGATCAAATTATAATTTCAGAGATATGAAACTTCCTTAATGACTTTTGGAGTTTCTAATCCCAATTTCATAATTGTGCTACAATTTTGTCCCTCTGCGGTTTGTATAAGGTATTTATGTCCGGCGGGTTTCTTCAAGGTCAGTTTACTCTCAGTGCTCTTAACTCATATATTAGACATTTGTGATGCGTTTGTTATTTTTAGACTTGGGTAAATATATCTCAGTGCTAACTTATTATAAAACCAAATGAACGAAAAAAACAATAACATTTTAAGGTAAATATTGTTATTAACTTTTTTGAAGGGCTTTAGTTTATATTACAGTTTTTTTTATTCGAAGTTGTTAGACTCCTTCTCTGTAAATTCGATTTTATAACATACTAGCTGACCCGGCAGACGTTGTTCTGCTACTTTTTCTATTATGATTTTAGTAAAAAAATTGGGGTGAGTCACCCTTTTCAATTAGGGGTATGAAAAGTGGATGTTGGCCGATTTTCAGAACGAGTAGTTCTCAATAAGCTCACAAAATTTTACGAAAATATGTCTAGCCGTTTCGAAGGAGTTCAATCACGCACACCGTGACGCGAGAATTTAAAATATTAGATTATTTTTTTATACTGAACTATCCAGGTGCTATCTCTAGAGTCTGTTTTGCTCATGAATGCATCTGTAGATAGTTGAAAGTACATTTATTCAAATATTACTTGCTCCTCATCATACTCGTATTAAATATATCACAAAATCAAAGATTGTGAAAAAGGCAGAATAGCAACATGCTTGGTTCCTTGTATATTAACACAGCTATTTTCTTTCACCAGTGGAAAATGGAAATATCCTCCAAATTTAATATAATTCCTGATTTGGCATCTCGAGAGTACCCTGCCGGATTCAGACTATAAACATAGGCTTTCCGTCCCTCCAGTAAGCTCTAAAGCCTGTGTTAAGTCGGTAAGCTGATGTTTGGATTTGGTATTAACGTGGGAATTAATCTTGGGAAACTCACTTAGCATCTTGTTGGTTCTCGTAATTTATGCCATCACTTTAATTTTCATCTTTTTAGCATCGGGATGTGACGACTTTATCGCACACCATTCAATTTACCTATTTATTATGATGACTGAATTATTACCCAAATGGTAGATGTCAGTAAAATGTATACTAAAGTGTTGGAAGGTCTTTTCTTTATATAATATATAAAAATATATGAACAAGCAAGCTCTTCTCTTGTTGTGAAAGACAATTAATATCTAAAGATACAAGTCATTTTTATGGTACGTTACTAATTTATGACCGGGTGGATCAATGTGCAAATCTATATCCTCCAGCACGAAACAATGGCACCAACGATATACAACAGGAATAGATGATTCATATTAAGGTAAAGTTATTGTGAAGGTAACTTGAAAAAGATTTGACGTTAGCCAACGATTTTGGGAAACCCCAGCAGGTACCAGTTTTTTATATTATATAGTAATAGTCTATTTTTGTTTTTTAATGCGGATAATGAAAATACGAGAATTTTCCATCATTATGTAACGCCTCCTTGTCACTAAGTTTTTCTCACATTTGTAATGCTTGAGAAGACAGTAGATGAAACATTTTTGACGTATCACTAACGGCCAGAACTTATGGAGCTATTTTAATGCATGTATAATATTTTATTCTACATTATATTTAATATTTTTGGCTTAAGATAGCCAACAAGCACACGGTTCACCTGGTGGTTATAGGCAACCATGGGCTATGTATACTGTCGCTGATTTTTTAAATGGCTAAGTTGTTGCTAACCTCGAGATTCTTACAATTTCACCAGGCTTTGACGTGCGTCGCTGTCCTGTGGCCGAGATGGCGACCGCACTCACGTGTCCGGTACACGACACTGCCGAAAATTGTCATTATGGCGGCTTGGCTAGGTAAGGCGGTGAAGTGAAAAATGACTTTGATGTTAGGAGAAGGACAATTTGTCGCAGAATTAACAAACTCATTGGCAACTACCCATATTTGACTTCTTTGTTTTTTCTTTTTTCTTTATTTTGGTTCTTTGATCCTCTTACCAAAAGCTACCACTCGCTACCGCACTCGTAACCACAGTCTATAACTAGAGCAAAATATCTACAGTTTGAATGAATAAAAACCCGTGAGTACCACGTGTGAATTCTACTTTGTACTTTTACTATAAATTTTAGTATCTGTATGTTTGTTTGTTACTCTTTCACGCAAAAACTGCTAAACTTTTTTGGTGAAATTCGGCAAACACATAGAGGGTAACTTGAACTAACACAGAGGATAGTTTTTATCCCGAAAAAATGTTTCAGTGGAACGATTAACCACGCGGGAAACGCCGCTGGGAAGAGCTATTATCTAATATGATAGTAATACGCGACGACCTGAGTTTAAAAGTCTTGTCTCTACATATTTCTTAACTTTGGGACTATTAATAGTAGCCGTTTTCAATTGACTCACTACGTGAAATATGACTACTCGAACTTAAGGCTAGTTTTTATCTTTATTTGTAGAGTATTTCAATTATTTTTTCAGTATTTCATGTCATATGTTATTGAAGTTAAATAAATTTATTTCATAAGGTTTAAAGAAAAAAAGGTGCGGTTCTAAACCGCTTTGTGATTCGTGAGTTCTCATCTTTAAAGTTAAATTTAGAGTATTTTCTCGAATTTTCCAGTAACACTGAGTCACTCACAAATACCGATTGTACCACACAATGGCAGCCATTTATGGATATATTTATCTTCCTCTTTAGTACTTACTAGCTCACCATGACTTATCTGTTACATAGATCTTAATTTTTTCTCATATGTGTTACATAATACCTACACGTACTTATATTGTATTACTCATTATCATTAATAAAAATATTACATACATGTAATCTACTGATTCTAGATTTTTCCATTTGCATGAAACTGACTCACCTTGTTTTTTTAATTTCTGCAAACATAAATTAACTTAATTTTATTGGCAACCCCATTGGTCGTGGGGTTAGCGTGCACGCCTTACTTCACCGACTAACAGCAAAGCTCGGGTTCGATTCCAGACGGGAGAGGATATCTTTTGCGGGTATGTTATGTATGTTACTAAAATTTATTTTTTAATTTTTGTATCAATTTTAGTATTTCTATGTTTTAGTATAACTATTGTGCTACGGTAGTTTTTATTTATTTAAAGGAACAAGATAAATTGTTGCAAAAACATAAATTTAACTGTTTTGTAATATTTTGTTTATGCCAAGAAACAGCGAATAAGCATATGCCTCTTCTGAAGATGAGAAACAACCAGAGCCTATAGCCAACATAGATGTTGTAGTTCGATCACTGCCTTTTGGCGGGGGTATTAGGTCAATTGGCCAAGTCTCAACCCTCCGGACTAAAACATGACATTCTGAATGAATGAATAGGTAAGGCAATGAATTTATACTGTTGTGACCTATTTTATAAACACAGGAAAAAACCAGCACGCTACACTGTCACCAGCGGCCCCATAGCCCAACACTGAGCTGCGAGCACAAAAATTTCACGCCTAGTTGTCATAACCCGACATAGTCTACGGTCTTCTTATAACCCGACTACAGTACAATTACAGTCTTTTCTCAACCCCGTTAAAACAATGCATTCTTTATCTGATCACTGTTCGCTTTATAGTCCGATAGCGTAAAAACCTCGCGGTTAGCAATTTTCTAGTCATTTCAACAAAACAGCAAAACTTGAATGGACTCTTGAACCCCAACACATACATTAAAAGTATTTCGCTTTGAAGAGGCGTCATAATAAGGATATAGTTTTAGACCTGCAATTACCTGAACTTCCACTTATTGCGAATCAAAGTCTTTTTTATGACATTGGAAGGCTAACAAGTAGACGGATTTTCTGATGGTATGAAACTCATGCCACCTAGAGACACCAAAGGTGGCAGTGATGCATTGCCACCCTAAGACCGGGATGTTGGGCCTTGAGCAAAAATAAGTTTATCGGTTTCCTTACCTTCCGAACCGGAAGACGTCATTGACAAGCTCGGACGTCATAGCGGCAGGAATAGGTAAGGCGGTGATACCAATCCGGGCGAGTCGCTGCGAAACTCTACCACCTAGTCAGATGTCACAGTGTTAGTGACGGTAAGCCTGTGCTCGCCTTTTACGAGCTGCCTGGCACAGTAAGGCAGATTGTTTATACTGCAGAGGAGCCCGGACCAACTCAGGGAATTTAAGAACTTTAGCCTGACTAAAGAATTGAAAATAATATGTTAAATTAGAAATAAAGGTGCAATGGAAGCATGAAAACATGACGTCATCGTGTCGAAAGAGCACAAACATCACGTTACACAGATAAACTCTACTCTGAACTCGGTGGGACGTGGATTTGTTACAAAATGTAAAATGTTATTTAAAATGATGAATGCGCTGCCAGAATTATCTAAGTGATTGAGATAACTTGCTTGTTGTAGTAGCGCTGTCAGTCAGACCTGGGGACTGAGTATCTCAGTTGCCAACTCAAAATGAAAAAGTGTACATCAAATAGCTGTCAAATGACGTGACTTATATTTGCTATCTCCAGTGACCAACAGAAATACAACAGAGATAGCAAACAAATGACGTCATTCAATGTACACACACACACAATGTACAGAGTTGACCGTATTTAACAAGCTATCTATCATCTAGATAGATGTCATTAATGTTTTAGGGGCAAGAACACGTAAGACATTGGTGCCTACCCAGGGGAGCTACTGCTAAGCACTCGACCACCAAGTAGGTATATAGAAAGTACACTTTTGTCACATGGCGATCACCACGTGGTATCGACGCTAATCTTAAATTTTAACTACGTACGCTAGACCAAGGTGCTGATTACGTATCTCAGTTTCCAACTCAAAATGGAAAAGTGTACATCAAATGACGTCATTTGTGTTTGCTATCTCTATCGTAT
>NJDD01004853.1:6415-22655 GCA_002245505.1 Calephelis nemesis | reverse complement strand
AAAATCAGTCAGCATTACCTATTAGTGCCGCCATAACGTCATGACGTGTTCCGGTTTGGAGGGTAAGGTAGCCGGTAAACTTACCTTTGCTCAAGGCCTAACATTCTGGCCTCAGGTTGGTAACGCATTATTACCAACTTTGGTGTCTCTAGGCGGCGTGAATTTCTTTAAAGAAAATCCGTCTTCTTGTTTGCCTTACGACATCATAAAAAAAAGCATTTTAGCAAAAATATATTTATAAACAGTGGAATACACGTGTCTCGAGATTTAGGCCAGAATATATTAATATTTTAAATTAAGCCTGAATGACAAAGCTAAGTTAAACAGGTGGGCGGACGGCTCCTCATCTAAATTTAAAGAGAATTTTGGAACCCAGCACCTTCTATGTAGATTTTACTGTTTGTACTGGGTTTTTCTTTATTCATGCGTTGAGTATAAACTTTCATTTGTTCATCTAAGTACATGTACAGAAGCAGTATCTGATCCTCTTAAAATACTTTCCAAGTAAAGGGGTGACGTGTTTCGTCTGCTTACTGTACATGTGTATATTTCAACGATTATATGAACGCCGCTGTGGTCTAGTGGTTCAGTTGTTGGACTTGACTGCATGAGGTCCCGGGTTCGATTCCCGGGTCGGGGCAACAAAAAGAAAATTGGTTTATTTTAATTTTCTAATAAAAAAATGTTGCTCTGGATTGAATATGTGCCCGGTTGGCGATAGGCTTGCCACCTATCACATTATAGGACTTAGTGTCTTCGGCTGGTCGTGGGTGCCCTGGTTTTGCCTCTGCCTATGGATATGAAGATACTTTTTTTATAATTAACTAGTTGTTGCCCGCGACTTCGTGCACTCGTTGAAGAGACTTTTCGTAGTTAGTGACAATAAAAGCTTTTCTCGAAATAAAAGTTATCCCAAAGTATTGACCCGTACATGCTACGATTACATAAAGTTTAGTAAAATTCGTTCAGTAAATTTTGCTTGAAAAGTGAACAGATATACAGACAAAAATTTTGCTAACCTTCTTTTTACGTTCTGTGTTCAGTGTATAATATGCAGACATACATACATACATACATATCTTCACGCCAAGTCCTATATAACCTATATCCTATATATCTAAGTATTTATTATGCAGCCATAATTCCTTTTTAAATATATACAGATATACTTTATTAATGTTTTATTAAATGTACCTATTATTATACGCTTATTATTTTTTAATATTCTAATTTAAGCTCCAAAGTGTGATACTAATTTAATATACTAATCGAATGCCGAGCGTTGGGATGTGCAATAGAAAAATCATTCAGCAACCGGGCAACAAAAATATTTTTTCTTGCTAAAAGAAAGTCTGTTTTTTAAAATTTTCCAAAAACACAAAAATGCTAAAGTTTCAATAACTCTCGTCAAAAGCTACATGTAATGGATAAGAACCATCTCAATCACCTTAGCAGTCAAACATAATAAACCGCGTCGAAATTGATCCATCCGTTCAAAAGTTATGATTTACAGACACACACAGACATTACAAATTTATAAAACCCCTCTTTTTTTTCAAACAACTGGATCCAGTTATCTCTGGATATCACGTTGTCTTTGGCTAATCGTTAGGGCCCTGGCCGTACATCTGCCTTTTCGATTTCCGACGGGGACAGGTATTTGTGTGATGAATATTTAGATGTCTGCATTTCCTTTTTTTCATTTTCATTTAAATTTTCTTTTGCAGAGATTGTGGAAGAACAGAAATGCCAAGACGCAGAGTTTCGCATCACCTGCAGGGAGCTGGATACCCACATTGCAGTCCTGGAAGCGTGGTACACTTCACTAGAGAACTACCACTCTCCCACCAACTCTACTCGGACCCACGCTAAGCTGCGAACAGAAAAGGATGTTGAATTGGACCATGTGTATGTTTACTCAAGCCCGAAACATAATGGAGTGTATGAGACAGTGAACAGTAGTGTGGTGGAAAATGTGACTTCCGTTAATAATTCTTTAGGCTTTGAAAGAGTGAATGATAGTTGGTTGGAGACTTTTGACAATATAGACATGGGGGTGGAGTTTGTGAATGTTAGTGAGGGTTGTGGGGTGGTGACATATTCTCGGAGCTATGGAAGCTTAAACGAGGGTGATCGACACCGACCTATATCCAGGTCTTCGTCAATTAATCTCCGAGCTCCGCTGAGTTATCGGTAAGTTGGTATTTTGCATTTAGTTTAGAAAGGTTCGTTTTCTTTCATGTCCATTTTTACAATATACTACTTTCGAACTGCGGATTTACCTGCATGTCGTATTATATTAAATCGTAATAAATTGTTGTTACAACGGCCAGGTTCGATTCCCGGGTAGAGTAACTCAAAACATATCCTTCCAAATTTCTAATAAAACATTTACAATAATGTCAGTACAATAATGTTTATATACAAATATGTTGTAATGTAAGCTAATTAACAGTTGACAACCAAAAAATAAAAATTAGGCAGTTCGTTTAGCTTACAAGTTACCATAGCCCTGAAGATGATGTAAAAGTGAAACCGGTTGGCTAATGTTGCTTTATAGTTTAAAAAAAATGTTAAGAGAAACAGTGCAAGTGTTTTTTCGTATCTATATATTAATACGTGATGCCAAAACTTTGGACCCCTTTTTACATCAATTTACGTTATTTTAAGCATAAAACTTGATACACTTATAGTTTGTGTGTAGGAGAGGTGCAAAACGCTAATATTTTTCAATAGTAATGCTTATAAAGTACATTAAATTAATAAATAAAACATTACCCACACTACCATGCATTTGACATACACAAACAAATATATTGATGATAATAACGATAAAAGATCACAGATGGCGCACTAAAATGTTTGGAAACAAAGTAGTTGGTCTTGAAAAATGAAGGTGGCGTTCTTATCAACAAGATATTAAAATTTATCATGGTCGAATTTCGACCAATGGGCGACCACTGGTATATAAAAAATACATAATAAAGTGTCACGAAGTGCCAAGGATGGCCATTTCAATATATTACTTCTCTATTATAGATAGTAGTTTATGTGACTTTGTGAAAACTGTATACACATATAGGTATCTCTGAATTTTTATCTAAATCTTTTCAGTAGTTTTTACTTTAACTACCAATGGTACATTAAAAAGATTATAGAACAGAATTCATACATTTGATTTGCCTGTGAATGACAATTTGTTGAATGACACTTTTGTCAATATGGACACGGGGGTGGAGTATGTAAATGTCACAGAGGGGTGTGGGTGGTGACATATTCTCGTTGTTATGGAGTTCTGGAGCTAATTATGTATCTAAGTTGCCAACTCAAAATGGAAAAGTGTACTTCAAATGACGTCATTTGTGTTTGCTATCTCTATTGTATTTCTGTAAGTCACTGGATATTGCAAATATAAAACACGTCATTTAATAGCTGCTTTATGTACACTTTTCCATTTTAGTTGTCCCGTGTTGGTCCGGGCTCCTTTGCAGGATAGACCATCTGCCTTCCTTGCCAGGCAGCTCGTAAAAGGCAAGCATAGGCTTACCGTTACTAACACCGTGACATCTGACTAGGTGGTAGAGTTTCGCAGCAACTCGCCCGGATTGGTACCACCGCCTTACCTATTTCTACCGCCATAACGTCATGACGTGTTCCGGTTCGGAGGGTAAGGTAGCCGGTAAACTTAATTTTGCTCGAGGCCTAACATCCCGAGCTCAGCTTGGCAACGCACCATTACCACCTTCGGTGTCTCTAGGCGGCGTGAATTTCTTACCATCAGGAAATCCGTCTGCTTGTTTGCCTTCCAATATCATAAAACATAAAAAAAACAAAGATGGAAAAACATTTACCAACATTTGCAAACATCAACACCTTCCTAAATATATGGTAGCGTATTTTTGCAAACTATCAGAAAACAGTTATACTGTGGAATTTATGAAAGTAGAAATTGGTTATGGATTCTTATAGACTCTATGGGCAATTTGTAACTTAGGCCCAAGAACTTAAAGAAATAAATATGTTTTTGAAACACAAGTAATAGAAACAATCATGTTGTGCATAAGTCTCGTCTCCACAGAATCAGTTTCGTTTTAAATCATAAAAAAATAGTTGGTAACTGAGATACATAATCAGCGCCCAGAAAGAGAGTGATAAATATACAACCTATCTCAAGATATCGTTCAATAAATTTTCGCTCCACTGGAATATCGGTTGTTATTGTACCTACATGCTTTTGTTATGATGTTTATCACATTTTTACTAAGTAAATACAACATTTTGGTAATCCAAGTCTGATTGTGATTTCAGGCGAATGTCTTCACGCCATTATCCTCGAATCTGAAGGGAGAGGCATAACCATGGCACCCAGGACTAGCCAAACACAGTGTCCTACAATGTGATAGGTGGCAATACTGTGGGCACGTTGTTTTTATTAGAACATTGAAAATACACTTTTTTGTTGTCTGACCCGGAGATTGAAGCGTGAAAGCGATGAAAAAGGTGATTAGGTGTTGACAGACATTGGCAACACTAGAATTCTCTCGGTATATTAAATTGCACTAAGTATTGACATATTACACTAGAAAAAAATAAAATTAGAACATGTATTTTTAAAATAGGTTCTACTGCAGCTCCCCGTTCCAATTTGATACTCCTAATGTTTTTTTTTTTTTATGTTATAGGAAGGCAAACAAGCAGACGGATTTCCTGATGGTAAGAAATTCACGCCGCCTAGAGACACCAAAGGTGTAATGGTGCGTTGCCAACCTGAGTTCAGGATATTAAGCCTCGAGCAAAAGTAAGTTTACCGGCTACCTTATCTTCCGAACCGGAACACGCCATGACGTTATGGCGGCAGGAATAGGTAAGGCGGTGGTACCAATCCGGGCGAGTCGCTGCCAAACTCTACCACCTAGTCAGATGTCACGGTGTTAGTGACGATAAGCCTATGCTCGCCTTTTACGAGCTGCCTGGCAAGAAAGGCAGATGGTCTATTCTGCAAAGGAGCCCGGACCAACACGGGGAGCAATTAATGTAATTTTTTTTAGAGTAAATTATAAATGAATTATAAAAGGATTAATCTTGTGGTTCCAGTTTCAATCCCTGGCTCAGGAACAAACTGAAATTGTGTGTTTTAAATCTATGTATTTAAAAGAAAGTCGTGTTAATTACACTATTTCTAACTCAAGAACGGCTGAACTGATTGGTTAAAAATTCATAGGAAGGTAGCTTAAAACCAGGGGTCGGACATAGAATACTTTTTATTCTGTTTAATTTTGAGGAAACTAGAAAAAACAACAATTTAATTTTTTCTATACAAACTAAACGGTTGTAAGGAAGTTCTCCGGAGCAGCTAGTTTTCTAATAAAAATAACCTTAGCCGGGATTGGATATGTGCCCGGTATGCGATAGACTTGCCACTTATTGCATTTTGGGACGTAGTGTCTACTGTCAGTCGTGGGTGCCCTGGTACTGAATATGCCTTCGGAGATATGGGTGGAAGATAATTTTTTTTAAAACTTCATAACCATTTGTAAAATATATTTTGATTGACTGGTGCTAGTAGTAACACTGAAGCATCGGCATTGCTTGCTTATGCAGAGGCTGCATGTCACAGAGATGGATTTTCTTCGACGGATTTGCAGTGTCACGCGCAAAGATTGCATTAATATAGCTCCCATATATGGCAGCCTTCAACCCCGTTACACAGCGGTTAAAAAGAGAAGTCCGTTGCGGATAAATTACAGGAAAGACATTTAAGGTGGTACTGTCATGTTTTGCTTAAACTGACAGGTTGCGTGGCTATGTCTAAACTTAGTGAACATGTCGTGGAACAAGACTATATATATTATCATATAGTATTACTAGCTGACCCAGCAAACTTCGTATCGCTTGACATTAATGCTTCGATAGTAGCGCAGTCTGTCGGATACAATGTGAAACATTCCAAAATCAACAACTACTTTTTATTAAAAAAATAATTAAAAACCATTTTCCAGGAGACCAAATTGTGAATCTAAACCATTCTCAAATTCCCTTGAACACATACAAAAAGTTTCATCAACATCGGTCCAGTCGTCTAGATAGTATGTCGTTGTTATGAGTTTTTTTATGTTATTGTTATTATGTTTAGGTTTTTTATTTATTGTGCATGATGCCTTTCACTGATTCGTCACAGATTCTAATTTTTAGGGTTGGCTGGAATAAATCTGTAGGCCTAGAGATAAGCCCGCCTTTTGTGCTTTTCTGTTTATCACTATCCATGTTTCATGTCGTAAATTGTGTACAATAAAGAATTATATAAATAAATTATTAGTTAAGTCTAGAACCCTTAAAGTAGAGAAGCAAAAGTAGGAAACTTGACCATGCGCTTCTGGAACGCTTAAAACTTGTGGAACAATAGGAATCAGCTATAGTCTATAGAAATTAATTAATGTACTAACATCCAAGTATGAAGTAAATTTTAACCGTCTTATCAATAAATAATGTGCTCTAAGTGCTGCTAAGTAAAAATAAGTGCTGTAAGATATAAATTGTCATAATATTCTATAAATATCAACAATAAATAATAACAATAAACCTTGGAGCACTTTAATCTTCGTTTGTTAATGAGGCGGCAAACCAAGTTTAGTAATTTTAGTAAACTCTTTCC
Source organism: Calephelis nemesis (assembly GCA_002245505.1). NCBI lineage: Eukaryota > Metazoa > Arthropoda > Insecta > Lepidoptera > Riodinidae > Calephelis > Calephelis nemesis. The sequence continues at coordinate 16,003 of NJDD01004853.1, read as the reverse complement.
ATAATGCAGTGAATGTAGCATCATAATTTTGAGCTTTGACTGTAATGCTCATCTATAAAATTTGCTTGTCTACAATTTTAGCAACAAGTTACCCGAGCTTACATTGCAATATGGAATGTTGTACGTACGGTGTATCTTTTGTCAACAACGGTCGTTGCCGTTCTCTACGTTTTGTGTGAAGATGAATTATAAAAGCTGCTTTACGTCGTGTATACTAGTTGCACGTTCCACGGTGACGGTTATATGTAATAAGATATAGAAAACTGATACCCGATTGTTGCCAAGTGTATGGATAACTACAAAAATATGTATCGTTTCGCATGGATACAGAGTAAGGAGATGCCGCTGTCGGTATGTCATAAAATTAAAGTGGCACGAAGATCGTCGAGTCAGCTAGTATAAAATTAATTAGTTAGTCTCAGCTACGTCTGCGTCTTAAAATTATTTAGCTCTTCTGTGGAAATGCTTAAATGATAAAAAGTAGCCTATGTCCTTTGTCACAAGCTCAACGAGTGTACAATTTCGTCAAAAATAACTTAGACAGAACATGTACTCATATCATTATTAAGGTTCCATTGTAAATTATTTGTTTTTGGAAATGCCATCTTTATTGTAAAATAACATTATGCTCCATCTGTGATTTTTTATAGTTATATATTAATATATATATATTAATATATTTGTTTGTGTGTGTGTCAAATGTCAATTAGTATGTGTAATGTTTTATATTTTTATTTAATGCACTTTATGAGCATTACTATTGAAAGTATTAGCCATCTGAACTTCTCCTACACATAAACTGTAAGTGTACCAAATTATATACTCCTCTGACCGCGCAATTTTCGTAAAAAACGGTCAAAAGTTTTTGCTTCACGTATTAATATTATGTACACGACGTACTGTTAGCCGGATGATACATATTTATGGATGTACTGTTTTCAACCATTTGTTTTCCTCCGTATTGGTCCGAGTTCGCTGATTAGATCAGCTACCTCTCTGTCAAGCAACTTTTTAGAGACAGGTTAAAATATAGGCCCTTTAGCAAGAGACCAGAAGTAATTTTTTCCCGTGTTGGTCCGAGCTCCTTTGCAGAATAGACCATCTGTCTTTCTGCCAGGCAGCTCGTAATAGGCGAGCATAGACTTACCATAACTAACACCGTGACGTCTGACTAGGTGGTAGTAGTTTCGCAGCGACTCACCCGTATTTGTACCACCGCCTTACCTATTCCTGTCGCCATAAAGTAATGACGTGTTCCGTTTTGGAGGGTAAGGTATCTGGTAAACTTACTTTTGTTCGAGGCGTAGCATCCCGGCCTCAGGTTGGCAACGTACCATTACTCTATTGTCTCCATTGTCTCTAGGTGGCATGAATTTTTTACCATCAGGAAATCTGCCTGCTTGTTTGCCTTCGAATATCATTAAAAAAGCTTCCTGCTCAATACTCTCGTGGTGATGAGGAATTTTGAGAGCTGTCAAAAGAAAAGTTTATAGTTGGACTAAATACAAAAGTTTTATTTTTACGTCGATCGGATATTATAAATATTTTCGATAGAATGGCTTTCGCAACGATACTACTAGAACATCATGATGTAAAATGTAGGTTATACATTATCATAAAACAAAAATACAACGTGGGTGCTTCACCCTTCCATTCAGTTATATTGCTAGACGATAAAAATACGTTACATTTACGGCAGAATTTGTTCCTAAATACGTCTCACTAGCTGTTTCCTGCAGCTTCGTCTATATTATTTTTATTTGAACTGATTCGGGTTGATGATACCACACTCAGTTTCTCATTTTTAATCTAGAGTAATATGCATAGTTCCTTTAGGTATGTGCTTGATATTTTAGTTTTAGATAAGCTAAGTTGTTTTTTTTATTCTCTTTCTGAAAATAATACTTGCAAACGCGCTTCAGGTGGCGTTTGTCCTAAATATGCCAAATCGTCCTCACGAACATTTAAAACTTTTGAATCTTTCTTTGAAAATGGATAATTAACAAAAACTACTAATCTGTACTAATCGTTCACAACAAGTGTTAAAATGGGAAAGGGTTCCTTGGTTCGGTCACGTGAAAAAAATTACAAATGAAAGATTGACAAAGCAATGGAATGCGAGTGTGGATGGATGTAGGTACCCAGGGAGACCAAGGATAAGATTCCACGATCAAATCGCTCAGATATTATCCGAGGGTGGCGTCAAGAGTCTCTGAATCCGTGGTGTGTTTGTATGAGTGTGGAGGAAGCCGGATAGGTCTGTCAGGATCGTGAGATTTGGCACTTGATAATCTCTGCCTACCTCTTTAGGGACTTGGTGTGAAGATATGCATGTATGCAATAAGTTCACAACATTATCAAGTAACTTGGGAAACCGTAACACGATTAAACAAACTTTGGGTCTATAGAAAAACTACGTATACTTCCACAAAAACACATTTTTTGAGGTTTACTTCACTGGAAATAATTAGTTACACTCGTTTTTAATCAAGTCATTTCTACAGAAAAATATATCGGTAATTGAGTAAGTAAGTGAACTTAGTTTTTTTAACTCAAAACGTATTTTTTTTTAAATAAGTAAAAATAAAAATATCATCGCTACATTTCCAGACTTTTCTCTTAATAAGAACCTTGTCCTGCCAATAAGTAACACAATAAAAAGAGAATTAGCCAAATTGGTCCAGTTATGCGCTTACCAACACATTAAGATATTTATTTTTATATTATACATTAGGTACTAAGCTTTTTGCAGATTGCCCGCGTTCATAATTTTACCTGAAATATTTGGCACTATGACTATCTTGTAGATTCCTTATTCTGGAATTGTCTACTTCTCTTGAGTATTAATTATTTCTATAATGCAAAAGAAATACCGAATACGCCGTTGAACTTACTAAGAGCTTACCTGTAGCTGTTTTAAGTAACTATTTTTACTTATATTTATTCATATCTCCCATCTATTATTATGTAATTACTATATGTTGGAAATGTTACATCAAAACATAAAAGTTAATTTGAATAGTTATCTTATGCATTTATCACTAATAATGAGTTTTAGATGAGATCAAGCTTGTTAAGAAGTGTATGCATTGTCAGTGCGTCATTTTCTTACATTTTAATAAGAAGGCGGTTTTAAGGCAAGGTATCTGCTTGAGGAGTGTATATACTTTCACTGCTTCTTTTAGAACTAAATTATTTTTCTTTTTTGTATATTTTTTTTTATCATAAAGTATCTTCACGCCCATATCCCCGAAGGTAGGTAGAAGCACAACAAGGGCACCCACGACTAGCCGAAGACACTAAGTCCCACGATGTGATAGGTGGCAAGCCTATCGCCAACTGGGCACATATCCAATCACGAGCAACGTTTTTTTTTTAAAGAATATTGGAAAACCCAATTTTCTTTTTGTTGCCCGACCCGGGAATCGAACCCGGGACCTCCGCAGTCAAGTCCGACAACTGAACCGCTAGACCACAGAGGCGAGAGAGGCTCATAATGTGCTTGTATATCAGGGGTGGGCAAATATTTTGATAGTCGGTCCACATTGCAAATGAAAATTTGTCAATTTTAAGTATAGTTTTTGCTAAGGCTAAAACTTTGTTTATTCATGCAATTATGTGATATAATAAGTATAATAATTAACAAAATTGTGCGAATATTATACATACTGTAATTGTTCAAGTATCATAATTATATTTTCTAACAGGTAGGTACCTAATAGGCTTAATAAATAAGCTCAGATTCGCTCAGCGTGCTATGGAGGGAGCTATGCTCGGTGTTTCTCTGCGAGATATGATCCGTAATTCGGTGATCCGCAAGAGAACGAGAGTAACCGACATAGTTCAGAGAGTTAGCAAGCTGAAGTGGCAGTGGGCAGGCCACATTGCTCGCAGAACCGACAACCGCTGGGGAAGAAAGGTTCTCGAGTGGCGGCCCCGCACCGGAGGACGTAGTGTTGGACAAACTCCCACCCGGTTTACTGAGGACCTGGTCGAAGTCGCGGGGAGTCGCTGGTTACAAGCGGCTGATGACCGTGACTTGTGGCGCTCTTTGGGGGAGGCCTATGTCCAGCCGTGGACGTCCTCCGGCTGATGATGATGATGAATAAGAATTCTTAATATTTTAGCATTCAATCATTGACAGTTTTTAAGAAACCAGTAAAGGATCGTTTTGGTATGCAATTGATTAGCATGTTCGCACTTTAGTTATGATTAGTAATTTAGTTTGTGTTGATTTGTACTGTAAGTTTTTGTAACTGTATGTTTTACATTTCTTTTAAGCATTCTATATACATGTTGTTTGGAGTTAACACTTGTACTTATCCACTGTATACACTGTATACAATGGAATTACACCAAGTGCCGACGATAGCAAGTATAGATTCTATTTAAGCATTCTCTTTACTTTGGGTTTGCTGGAAAAAATCTGTTTTCAAGATAAACTCGCCTTTTGCACAATTTTACATATTTACTTGTTTTTCGACTTTTTTTGTATACAATAAAGAATTAAAGAAAGAAAATTTTATCTAAATTTTGTTATAAACAAATTCAGGTTGGACAAAAACAAATATCTTTGTTTTTAATAATAATATATACAATGCTTCAAGGGCCAGACAAAATTCCACCGCGGGCTGGATGCTGCAAGCAGGCCGCCATTTGCCCAGGCCTGTTGTATATCATACATCTTAATTTGATTACCACGCTGGTAAGACAACTTCTTTTTTATCAAAGCAATGCTTTATTCGAAATGAAAAGGCTTGATTTACAAATTCAACTAGTCTTCAAGTTCCACCTTTCGGACGATCCCGTGAGATTCTTATTTGGAATAAGTAGTTACTTTGCTTTGGTTGTAGCCAGAATGTGTTTGTTGATTTCCTCTAGGATTTACTAGCTTATTGATTTATTTTGTGGTTTGATACACTTTTAGAAAGTTTCCACTTACACGAGTTTGTTCCCTCAGAAAAGTAACAAGGAGCCGTGCGTATGTCTTGGCGGTTGAAAAATCTATATATTTCTTCACACAAACACCCTGGTTTTAAAAACTCTTGACAATCCCTTCGGGTTAAAATCTGATCAATTTGGTCGTGGAATGTCAACTTAGGTCTCCCTGGGTACTTACATCCAGTCATATTTGCATTGTATATGTGTTTTGTCAATCTTTCGTCTATCATTCTTTCCAAATGATCGAACCACAGCGGCATGCCCGTTTTCATTTTTACACCGATACATTCTTTTATTCCCACTCTATCAATCTCACTGTTACGAATGCGGTTAGCGAGCGTAACATCACAGATTTTCCGTAGTGCTCTTATTTCGACTGAATTTATCCTATTTTCATGCTTTTTATGACCCACCCGTTTCTCGTTCCTATAAAGTATTTTAATTTTTTTAATTTTTACGATATTGGAAGGCAACAAACAGACGGATTTTCTAATAGTATGACAACACGGCGCCTAAAGACGCCAAAGGTGGTTATGGTGCGCTGCCCACCCGAGGCCGGGATGTAAGGCCTCTATCAAAAGTAAGTTTACCGGCTACCTTATCCTTCGATCCGGAACACGTCAACGGCAAGATTTGACGTTATGGCGGCTGTAATAGGCAAGGCGTAGGTACCAATCGCTGTGAAACTCTACCACCTAGTAAAACATTGCGTTAAGCATATAATTACACAAATCGAGTCTAGCACTAAATCAAACATATTAGACGGTTATAATCCGCAGCGATTCAAACAGCGATATGCGTACTAATGTACAATGCCCTTTACTTCGGTACGCTTCGACAATTAACTGTCATTCGAAGACTTCTAACGGTTCTAACGGGCTCTAATTTTATAATGGCTTCATTGGATTTATTACTGTAACTTGTTTAAGTACAAATTGATTTGATGTTCAGTTGCATTTATTGTGGAAGTTATGGATGGATTTTGTGGAGATAAACATCTCTGATAAAGATCTCTGATTGCGTTACATCTTGAACGCCTCGACGATTGAAGAGTTAGCTTATACATATGCGCATACATATCTTTACGCCAAGTCCCTTAAGGGGTAGGCAGAGAGTATTGAGTGTCACGATCCTGACAAACCTGTCTGGCTTCCCTCACATTCATCACCCTTTTCATACAAACACACCGGTTTCTGAGACTCTTGACATATCCTCTAATAATATCCGAGTGATCTGATCGTGGAATGTCAACCCTGGTCTCCCCGGGTACCTATATCCATCCACATTCGCATTGTATATCTGCTTTGTCAATCTTTCATCTGTCATTCTTTCTACATGCCCGAACCAGCGGAGCAAGCCCTTTCGAATTTTAACACCAACACTTTCTTTTAATCCCACTCTTTCTTTAGCTTATACAACTCCGCCCTTACACGTTACATGAATATCAGTGATGTTTGGGTTCGATTCCAGTCACAAATTTTTGCAAATTTCATTCACATACATTTGACCCCTCGTTGGCTATATCTAATCTAGTTGTGTATATATTTCTGGGTTTGTGTGTGTATATTAAATTTGTTCTGGTATATAAGTATTTATATTTATTAGTATCGTTGACACTGATATTTTTCTTTCTTTCTTTAGGTTTTGGCCTTCACGTTAGTATTTAGCCATTAGTCAAATAGAAATTTGCATCGAATTTTATATCAATTTCAATTAATTATAATTAGTCATCTGTCATAAGTCGTCAGGAAGTCATGTCAGGCTCTTGGGTAAAGCGGTGGCTCATTACACAAGCTCTGTAATGAGATTTGGCGGCAACGAGGAAATACGCGATACGCCAATTTCTTAATAATTATTTCATTTGTGTTCTTTCACTAAACAAAATTGTACAAAATGCCACCAAAATTGACTAATTTCACTCAATATTAACACGAAATTCAATAATTATGAAAAAACTTTGACCATCTTTTCTATCGATGGCGCCAAAACACCGGCACTGATATTTAGTCGCATTCATTGTGGAAGTTATGGGTGGATTTAATGGAGATAAAATTACATCTTGAACGCCTTGACGGTCGAGGAGCTAGCTTATATGCCTAAATACGTTGATCTGTAACGTTTGGGTTCGATTCCAGTCACAAACTTTGCGTGATAAACATATATTTGACCGTCTCGTTGGCCGAGGGATTGGTTTGCAGACCTAACTCCACCGCTCAACCTCGACTCCCGGATTCTATTTCCGACGGGGGCAGGCGTTTGTGTGATGAAAATCTATATGTTTGTATTTCTAGGTCTGTGTGTGTTTGTTAAATTTATTCTGGTATCTATTTAAGTATATACTAACACCTATAACACAAACATAATTTTCTAATTTTGGGGTTGAATAAGTTTGTGTGATTTGTCCAAAGATATTTAATATTGTTATAAGTTTGTATTCCTAGCCTGGTCCCGGGTTCGAATCCCGGGTCGGACAACAAAAAATATGTTGCTTGGGATTGAGAATATGCCCGGTTGGCGATAGGCTTGCCACATATCATATTGTGGGACTTAGTGTCTTCGGCTAGTCATGGGTGCCCTGGTTGTGCCTCTGCCAACCTCTTCGGGGATCTGGGCGTAAAGATGATTTTTTATTCTTGGCTGAATGTTTTGAATATGTTTAATAAGTTATTTTTATGCATTTTTATGTCATTTATATAAAAATTAAATTATTTTGATAACTTAGTGGTCGTGAATAAGATTTTCAAAAAACATCCTTCTCCTCTCTCTCCTCATCAAAGTCATTTTATTTTTACATCAATATAACATAGCTAGTTATTTCTAGTAAGAGCCCTTTATACGTTTGTAACTAGGTGATAGAGTACTCTGCGACAGTCGGCCAAATTAATACTGTCACTTTATACTACTGCTGCAAAAACGTCAGTGCTCAACAATGTCGTATTCTGTATTTAAAGGTTACTACCGGCTTTTTTGCTTACGTGACTTGTAAAATCCAGCAGTGCCAGTAACATATATGTTGTTTGTAAGCAACAGTTGCTCTTACCATCCGGAGAGCCGCTTTTTTGTCAACATCACGTTAAACATTAGTATTTATTTAACGAAATAGCTATTCACATGCCACATGAATGGAGAAATGTGTGAATGCACGGGATATGTAAATAACCATCGAATAAACCATGTTATGGGAGTAGAAGTAGTTGTATCTCGTCAACCAATATAACAAGTTTTACTAAACATATTCTTAATGGAATAGCTCCGTTAACCAAACGAGAGATGTGTGGATAACTTTGTATCGTTGGAACTGCCACTGTATATGTAATATTTAAGATTGAACATGCATGGGGATAAGTAATGCAGTAAGATAGCAAAAAAGTGACTTCAACTTGACTGAAACAATTAAAAACATACATACCTATTAGGTATAAGTCTTGCTCATAAGGCGTTAACTTATATGAAAATAATTTAAACGCAGTAAAACTGTAAAAAAACAAAGAACTCTGTTTTACAAATAAGTCGTTTGGGTATATAAAAATAAAGTATTTTCCTCGATTTACCTGACAAAAGATCCAGACTTGGCGATGGCGATGGCGATGAGACCTCCTTGGAAGGACGCTTTTTCAAATTTTTTGAAATTGGTTCAAAAATGACGTAGATATCAACATTAATAAAAAATATAGAAGTTCAAAATGTAACCTCTTTTTAGACATTGGTTAAAATACATAAATTTTATTAAAAAATATAAATGTGGTGTCGTGGGACACCAGCTAGGAACCAAGTTCCTTCGGCTTATGTAGAATCGACACAATTCATGAGTATGTACTATATACTATGCATTGGCAGGGTGGAGTGAGGGAGAAAGAGAAAGGTATTATATCTCTGGTATTATACACTACTTGCTTATGTATCGGTCGCGCAGAAACTGTCGCTCCTGCGCACGTTTAACGGTTTTATTCCACGGCTTTTTCTTACGGTTTTTAATATCACATTTTTTTCAGTTCGGTCGCGCAGCAAAATCCCTATCTCTTCCAAGCCTGCCGTAAGAAACTTCGTTCCAATAATAATTTTTTACACAAGCTTTCATTTGTAAGGTTTATCCAGCGTTAGACATAAAAAGTATCTTCAAGCCTACATCCCGATACACTATAAATATACTTTCTTTGCAAGTTAAATAAAAAAGCATAAAAGGTAATTAAATATCCTCAATCAAAAACATGGCCCACACAACTTGTCCTTTAAATTTTATTGACCACATGCATCTCAATTAAAATTCATAGTTTAATTGAGTTTTTACCAATTGTGTGTAACTAAACTTCCGGGTACATATGACAAATGTTGAGTTAAATCCAGTGTCGACTTGTTTTATTTATGAGTGTATCCCGTGTGGCATATTGTCCGTCTGTTCACAATTAAACTGTAATCTCTTGAGAGCTCATTTTGTATTCAGAGCAGAGACAAATTGCGAGGGACAAAGGATTATTCAGCGTTAGTTTTATAGAGATTAAGGGATTGACCCATTTCTAATTTATTTATTAGCTCAAATTCGAAACATTAACAAAATCCATACTGATATTATAAATGTAAAATCCTCAGTTATGGTTTGGTTAGGAGTCTCATATTGGGATTTAACTGAGATAAACTTTTGTGAGAAAG
>NJDD01004851.1:0-20113 GCA_002245505.1 Calephelis nemesis | reverse complement strand
GTTACAGGTTCAAATCCTGTCTGGGGCGAAATTTTTTCTTTCTTTAAAATTTATAGAAATTTATCCCACGCACAGGGCAAGTGCTAAAAAAATAAAAAAAAAATAAAATAAAATAAAAATACGAAGAATGAAATGGGATTTGACTTTCTCGCTGGCCTATTGGTTAGCGTACACGTCTAACTCCAGCCAGCCACGAGGCTCGGGTTTGATTCTCGACGGAAAAGGCGTTTGTGTGATAACCATAGATGTCTGTATTTTCGGTCTAAATATTTATTAAAATTATACAGCCATTTATTTAAGTATTTCAATATATTAGCATTGTTGTCTAATAGCTACCCATATCACAAGCTTCTAATTAGCTTTCTTTGGGTTTAGATAAACTTGTGTAATTTTTCTGGAATTTTTATGGTTGGTGTACAGTAGAGGTGTACATTCCTCAATAATATTCATTACTAAACACTTTAAATAATTAGCAAATAAGACATTTCTTGGGTATCTTTAAAATAACATTCCTATTCTCTACTCTCCATAGCTTTGAGTCAGTATCCTATAAATAATTATATTCAAGATTAGAGGACCAGCCTGTTTTATCTACAACTTATAACCTATGATTAAAAAAAGTTGTTATTAGAACACATGACGTTCGTAGCGTTGGTATTCAGTAAAAGGAAAAACCTAAAGCACCTATTCTACATTTACTACTTTTTTGTTATTTTATTATTACTTTAAGATTTTGAATTTTGAAAGCAATATTCAAATATTTTTTCTCCATTTTACCCATGCATGTGACTTGGGTATGTATTATACGAAAACAAGCAGACTCGACGAAAATCAGTTGAGACAGCTGTAATTTTTCGTAAGACAATTTCGGGACTAACAGTTGAGACAGCTATACCTCGGGGGTATCCAGTATCTTTTTAGTGATAATCACTGGGTAAAGTGTATAACACTGTCAGTCGTCAGATAACGTGTTTTGTCTTTGCTATCTCTATTGTCCACTGGAGATCACTAAAAATATCACTAAAAGATACTGAATAGCCCCTCTGACATCATTTTAGTACCTTGTTAGTTTTAAATAAAAATTTACATTTGTGCGAAAATTTTTCAAAAAGTTGTGCTTTTTACGAACAGATTCCGCATTATTTACATAATGCTATGTTTCTGATATAAATTTCATTCCACGTTGGTATTAAACCAAAATATTTCATATTTGTGCAAACGTTATTTAAAAAATTGAGCTTTTTACAAATGGCTTTTTTTCTCCTTTACATAAGATGTCGTTATATTGTAGAGAGAAATGTCAGGTTTTAATAAATTAGCTCTCGAAATCGAAATCTTTTCCAACAGTACACAAAAGTACATATAAAAGTATTGTAAATGTATTGTAATGTAATGTAAAGTATTGTAATGTAGGTACCTAGTATTGTATTGAAAAGATTGGCATTTCCAACAGTACACCAAAGTACGCCAGAGTGTGTGAGAACTATTTGATTTAGAAACAATCTTCGTCAAAAAGGCGCTGATGTTGTAAGAGGAGAAAACGGACGATAGAGGAACGACTTAGGTACTCTTATTTTTTAATCCACACATATATAATTTGAGACAATGGAAGAGACTTAACATTATCAAGTTTCCGTCATGTGATCTATTACTCCGCCAATATTGACACTTGAAAAATACGCAAAAAATCTTATGATACAATTTATTATTAAAATGCATTAGTATAGAAGAAAGTCTAATTTCGTCCCTAAAAGTTATTACAAAATGGTCTTTGTATATCTAAGCGTATGTGTTTACGATTATAGTAAAATCACAAGTTATGTGGAGACCCAGCGATAACGCAGTTTTGATATTATATTGGTAGCACTTTCTGTCAAAGATTAAAAAGACAGACGCCCACGAACAGCATTTTCGTTTGTACCTACAAGTTTGAAATATATGATGATTATGATGTTATTTTTATGATGGAATAGATTGTGTGTGCGCATTGTGTTACAATAAAGTATTGTAAACATAGATTTTGACTAGAGATTTTTGAGTTGTGTTTCGAAGGGTATCTTTACATTTTTAAGTGTCAAGTAAATAAATTAAATTTTATCAAATATTTTTTCAGTTACAAATAAGTTAATTTTTAAGTCTTACTTATTACTATATTTTATTTATATAACTTATTTGTAACAATAAACATATTCATTCTCAGCATTGATATTGTTCCATACTTAAGTGTGTAACACAAACTAGGGTAACGATACCTAGTTGACTTTTACTGGAGACATATGATTTTATTACACATAAAAATATTTTAAGCACAAACAATAAATCTGGTAAAAAATAAGAATAATATTAAAGCCATTACAACTTTGTTTCCGTTATTCCAAATTAAGTTGTCACTTTTTAGCCGTCGGGTAGGAAAATAGCATCCTCGGGCAGTAAAAATGAAAGTCTTAGTTTGGATATAATATACCTACAGAAAAAACAGCATAAAGTTCAATATTTTGAATTGTGTGTGTTTTTTTTTTCTTTAAACAATAAAATAAATTTAGTCTAGAGTACCTAGTAATTTTATTTTATTTTAAAATTGTTGAATACATAAATATTTTTGTAGATTCCAATCGTTAATTTGTTCATTCATCTATAAAAAATAAGAGAGTTACACCAGTTGCCGATAGTATGTACGTAGAATAAAAAACTAACGCCTCATATTATATCGACATTTTTTATTGAGTTGGTGGCAGAGCGTGGGAAAAGTAATGCAAGTTCTGATTATTCAATTCGATTGTTTAGTACTATTTGAATTTGACTATAAATATATTTTTTATATGTACGTCAGTTTGTCAACTGATACCTCCTTAATGGCTGCACTCATTTAGTTGAAACCTGGTAAAATTTGGTTGATTGGGTGAGAGAGGGCATGTGAATTGGACTGGTTTGATCCAGTCTTGATATGCCACATGTTATAAAAAGGACATTCGAGGGTTCCACATACTTGAGACACTATAAGAAGGCCCTTTTGATAGTAGAAATGTATTTAATAAGAACGAGAGGCAGTTGGCGGCAAGTAATAACTGAAACTTTTCTTTAAAACATGGCATTCTCTAATTTTTGGTAATAATGAACAAAATGTATGATAAAAACATGAATTTGTTTGTAAAATGTTGTAATAATTATTAAAAATATCACCTCTATCAAAATGGCCTTGATATTTTGCCGCCAATTTAACACTAATGTTTTTTTACAAATAAATGTTAGTTTGTGATTTTAGACGGAAATAGCTTTCAGCTGCGTAGACATTTTGATGGACATTACCTGAATCATAATCTGCATTTATTAACTGTATGATAAATAGAATAGTGCTCAGAGTTAAGCTATAAGAAGTGCTCAGCTACTTTTTTTTAGATTTAAATGGTTTTGAATTGAATTGAATTGAATTATTTTATTCAAAGTAAGTATTTTACATACATTTTTTGAATGTCAAATATTATATTATATTATACTATAATATTTCATACATTATAAAACTACAAATATGTAATATTTTAATACTTATACAGTACAGTACTTATACAAAGTAAACAGTAATTATTAAATTTTATTAAAAAAAAATGAAATTAAAAAAATAAAAAAAAAAAAAAATAAAAAAAAAATTTAAATGAAATATTAGATCAGCTTACTATTTTCAAAGTATATATTATAAATAGAACTCGAATAGTGCTAATATGTACAGAGTTTAATCGACTCTGTGACTTTAGTTTACGCTACTAGCGCCACGAGCGGTATAAAAATAAAACTTCAAAATGTCTTAAACAGCTCAATTGATTCGCACATAGTTAACATCGTAACCTATTTTACAACAACGTAGATAGGGAATTAGCTAAATACATTACAATTAGTAGTTGACATTATAAATATTTAATTAATAAGCGTAATAGATCAAAAACATTCATGTTTTTTGTTTTTTTGGTAATTTATTATTTTTTATGTTGCCTAGTTTGTTATTATATGGCAGTTTACATGGGCTGAATTATGAGCGTGAATTAATTGCTACGACAATTTTTTTTCATGTTGAGGACTTCAAAGAAAGGAGGAAAAAAAAGACTAAATGAGCTTACTAAAATCCCAATCTTTGTGTTGCAGAGATGAAATGCTGTGCTATAAAAGCACTTAAGTAGCTGGGCAGCTAAAGCAAATGTACACAATTAATTTGCAACAAAAAGTTGATCTAAGTTTTGAGTATATGATCGTTTACAGTTACGGAAGACATTTGAATTACTCAACATAATTTTCATTAACTGATATATGCTGCGATGAAATCCAGTTAATGACGAAATAAGTAATTTTAAAGATTGATAAGTGTATTTTAATGTAATTTGTGACTGTTTTAGTATAGCCGTGAACAAGAATGAAGATGAATTTATTATTTTGAACTTAAATTGTACATTTTAGAAACTTAAAATCGCCAATGAGCAAAAAATACGACAGCGCTTTCTGACATCCAAGGCTAAACCATATGCTTACATTATTGCAAAAGAAAAAATTATCGCAACTGCTGTAATTGTAAATAATCAAGTCACGCACATATTTAAGCCGTTAGTTTTAAAAGAGCGATCCTAAGAGTATAACAAAACGATGGATAAAATATCAATTGCTATAGTTGTTATATTTCATTCTAGGAAAGTTTTTTTGGGAATTTCTGTATTCTTCTAGCAACTCAAAGTTCTTGCGTAGGTGGGAGCGTGGTCGATCGTAGTGTAGTCGTGGGTATTGTCTTTGTCTAATTTCACTTCCAGACAACGATACTTTCTGTATTGGCTGAATAGAGCACGACTAACATTTTTCTCGAAATTTAGATATACTAATGTGATCCACGCAAAAGAGGTGTCCAAAGTTTTAGATAGTGTTTGGTGCTCTTAAGTACAAAAGTCTTTTAGAAGTACAAAAGTCATTTTAATCAAGATATTCACACAAAAAATATTGATTAAAATGACTTTTGGTTTTCAATATGATATTAAGATTTCTCACTTGATTTGTTCCTTACAGTACAGTCTTCATTATAAACACTCAGTTCATACTTACTAGCTGCTCATACATTTGTAGCAAATTGTAACTTTTATGTTCTGTAAATGGCATACATTTATATTCTGTCATTTAAAAAATTAACTGTGATTGATAGTTTCTTGAAAAAAATATATACAAAAACAACTACAACAATTATATACCTACTCATCGTTTCTAAAAATTCAATACTTTTAGGATTGCATTTTAAACTCGTTTTAAGATTTGTACCTACCGGCCTCATAAAATAAAATTGAGCAAGTAAGCAACAAAGGATATATTTGATATGAATATCCCTTAACTGCCATCAAATAAATGGACAAAAATCACCACTAGCTCATAATCTCGAAATAAAATATGGCAACTTTAATACTGAATATAACTTTTGCTAGTGGCGCCCTCTAAAATAACTGAGGCCCGCTCTTTATTATGCGACCTGCACATAACACCTTAGATAATATGTTTGATGTATTTTTGTAGTACATAACTATATTTCATATGTATAACACATAGCCACAAATTATTGCTAAGTACGTTAATACTACTAATTGTTGCTGGCGATCAGGTACACTCCATGCCTCTGACGTCAAACGTTTTCCCTTCGAAGTCTTCTCTGCCGTAACCGGAGCCGTCATATTCACAGTCCCTCCCGTTTTTGACGGCCTCCACACTTGGCCCATAGAGTTTGACACACACAATTTCTTTGTAGTTCTCTAAGGCTAAAGCTAAAACCGATCCGCCTAATAAGACCTCACACGATGTTATTTTTTCGGGCGGTGTGTACACTGCTATCAATTTTCCTGAAAAATGTATAAAAAATTGAAATTGTTGAAAACATAAATTAGTAAAAATGTGCAAATTTTAAACGCTCACCATTTTTCACGTTTTTTTGATAATACCTATTTACTTAATTCCAACACGATATGTTTAGGCTTTGAGATGTGACTTGACAAGACAATAACAAATATACAAACATCTAAACATCTTTACAGATTTGAGCTTAAAAAAGTTCAATTTCAGCAGTTCATTCTCTTTTCTTCAAGTTGTATGTGCACAAGGTCTGTTCTATTGTATGAATGTTATAAAATATAATGCATTTTTTTAAAACCGCCAAGTGTCAAAGTTGAACTACGATCTATTGTATGAATGTTACAAAATATAATGCGTTTTTTTTTAAACCGCCAAGTGTCAAAGTTGAACTACGATTTCTAAGAGTTCCTTTATAGGTATATTATTATACTCTTTGTCTAAGAGATATCAATCGTTTATTTGACACTTGCGCACATATCTAAAAAAATTCGTGAGATATTTTTTTAATTTAACGTTTAGAAAGCGTGAATATCTACATTATACTGGGTTATTAAACCGCATGTTACATTTAGGTATGTACAAAGGATAGCGCTCATTTGGATAGGCCAGGTCGTGGCGCATCTGCGCGGATTTTGCCGCGGCGGTTTCGGCCTACAATCATCAAAGATTATGATATCATTATTTTGAATGGAACACTAATAGCATTTTAAGGCTAAAGTTTCGTATGACAACTACTAGAGGCGCCGTTTTCCATACTTCTTTCTCTCGTCTCTCTATTTTATTGCTCTACTCTTTGACGCTGAGTAACAGCAATCCGTCGATGCGATGCGGCCCGGCCCGCTACAGTGTGCTTTGCAATGCGCCCCAAACCGACACAACAGCGGTCGTTATCCTTAATACTACACCATACGTAACTGATGCCCAGTTGAGTATGAGTTACGAAGAGTGCTGTTGAACATACAATGAGGGCACGTAAGGTCTCTCTGCAGAGTTGCGTGTCGACAAGGTTGTCAAGCAGTGAAGATGGTAGTGAGCTTTATTGTTGCTATTTTTCGCAAGGGTGAGAAGACTTAAGGTGGAACCTGAATAAATTTTGTTATAAAATTGTATGGGTTCTAGAAACATCTGTCTATTTTTTTACTTTTGAGGTCAAAATAATATTTGATCATACAAGATTCCCATTTTTATCGCCTTCATCCCATGACGTATTGTTTATGTGTAAAATCAAGCCAGATTCTAAGATATATATACAATATGTCCGTAAGTGACCTCAAAAAAAGATATAAACATTTCATCTTTCCCTTTCACTGTACAAGACAGCATGTGCAAAGTTCGGAAATCTTAGTCAGAACCCATTTTCAACTTCCAGTGGAGAAAGAGGAGTGTTATAAGCTTGACTTGTCTGTGTGTGTGTCGGCCTGTATCATCACAATTTTGAATCGAACGAATGATTTGGATGCGGATTTTTTCGCTTAAAAGCTGATTTGTATTGCTAGCATTAAATTGATTGAGTTTTGAGTATGGTGTGGTGTAATGTTAGCGTGTAGGAGTTAGGTACCGACCGGTGTGCAGGTCCCAGAGGCGCACGGAGAGGTCTTGGCAGCGGTCGTCTGCGGAGAGCAGCACGCCGCCGGCGCGGGCCAGCCGCAGCAGCGACACCGCCGCCACGTGCCCGCGCAGCGTCAGCCGGCAGTTGCCTGCCGATTGCCGAGTGCCGAGTCACATACCTTCACCACATGCCCCTTATCAAGTGGCCAGAGTATTGAGTCCCAAGTCTCACGATCCTTGCTGACCTTTCTTGCTTCCTCCACATTCATTACCCTTTTCACACAAACAGGCTGGTTTCGAAGACTCTTGACGCCACTCTTGGATAATATCAGAGCGATTTGATTGTGGAACGTCAACCTAGGTCTCCCCGGGTACCTACATCCACATTCGAATTGTATATCTGCTTTGTCAATCTTGCATCTGCCATTCTTTCCACATGACCAAATGTATATTCCGTTTGTAGAAATTCAGATGAACCTAAGGTTGATCTCAACCTATCAAAATGTTTCCACTGTACTGAGGACGTTTTTTATTAAGTGCACTGAACTTAAAATTTTAATCTGTAAAATTTAAGAACAGGTATGATGAAAAAATTTGGATTGATCTTGCTCCTTGTTTTAAATATCCGGGTTTAACAAAAAAGATGTAGACAAAGGCAGGACTAGCCGAAGACACCAAGTCCTATAATTTGATAGACGGTAATTTTATCACCAACCAGCACATACCCAATCCCTGAACAAAATTGTTTTTATTGCAATGTTGAAAAATTACATTTTCTGATCCGAGCTTTGAACCCGGGACCTCGTTAAAAGAAGTCCAACACCGAACCGCTAGACCAAAAAGGTTAAGCAACTTTTACACAAGACCTACTACTAAGATGTCCTCAGTAATTGATTTTGGTTAAAAGTTATAGTTGTTTACTATTGCTAGTGTTACAATGTCTAAACTCACCGGTAACTAGATCCCACACCAGTATCCTCGTGTCCGCCAGGCCAGACACCACACAGCCGTCCGCGGAGCTGATGGCCAACGCGACGGTATCACACCCTGGTTTCCACTTTTTGAACAGAGTCCCAGACTGGAGATCGTACACCACTATGAAGTTTGGACTTGGCTCATCTAGCTCCCGAGACACCACACAGACGTATGAACCTGGAGACGAACTTAGTATAAACATAAGAATTAAAAAAAAAACAAAAACAAAATACCACCTGACAACCACCAATAAACAGTTTTAAACTACCGCTAACGATGAATTAAAGAAATTTGGTATAAAATATTGAATTTTTAAATTTGAGTTGAGAAAAGTCAATAGGCACATTTTGTTTTTTTTTTTCAGTACTTTAAATTATTCCAATTACAACTTTATTTTATCAGTTTAGACAAACAGAAGCGCACGTTTATTTTAGATACGTAAGTATTTCCGATTGAAAGTACCTATCCTTTTTCCTATGCTAAACAAAAATTAGGGAAAAATTGATATAAAAAGAAATAAAAATAAAAGTAGTGTGTTGGAACAATATATGTTTTTACTAGATAACTATTTTTTTTGTTTTCAAATTTCTGTCAAATTTTAAAAAATGATTGGAAGTTCTTATCTATCTACCATAGATAACACCCCTTACCTACCTTCATAAGTGATAGCCGCTTTAGACGTGACAAAGTCGTGGTGTGGTATCCTGAGATCGTACAGCAGTTTCCGAGATGTCAACGACCAGACCAACAGCGGGAATGGCTTTTGTGTCTCATCACCGCATACTAGCATTCTGGAAGGTGAGTTAAATTTTTTTGCGTAGGAATGGGATAACCCCATCGCCATCCAATGGAATTACAAGTTTTGTAACGGCTCGCCCAAATTGAGCCTGAGCAGGGGTCCATCGCCTTATCTATTCTTGCCGTCATAGCATCACTCGCTGTTTGCTATCCCATGCCCAGGTTCCCATCTGAAACCAGTGTTAGCACACGCGTGTGACTTTACACTGGCCCGAACCCAGTGTAAGCCCTGTGTTGTGACTATGCACCGGCCGAGAACGTCTTCAATAACCGTAGGGTCTCCTTCACGTTCACGTAGGGTCACGTTTTATCAGATCCCACCAATCCAACAACGGCGGCCAACACCAGCATCCCACACAACACTACACCGTTGCCGCCGGCTTCGGCGATAAGGAATAATTTAATGTCCGGCGCCTAATGCCGAGCGACGAGCCACAATCCAACTAATCAACCCACCCAGTAACCAGAACAAAGCAATTGGGTCGGTCCAAGTCGTGGTGCAGTCTCCCGGGAGACAGCCCTTGTTGCTGACGTTGTAAGGAACAATCCAATCTATCAGAATAATGGTGTCTCGGTCTGAGCACTCTGCTCGTTTACAAAGTCCGGTGAAGTTGCAAAACCATTAAGTTAGCAACATTCAAAAATTCAAAAGGAAAAATGTCCCGGTTTTAAAAGACGTCATTACGAGGTTCGTCACCCAAGTCTAAAATTCGCAACGACCCGTCATCACCTTCAGTGTTTATGGACTACGTTTAATTTTTATCATCAGGTAATCCGTCCACTTACAAATATAGCACCCATGAAGATAAAGAACTGCAAAAATAAGTGTTTATGAAGCTTTGAATTTAAGCACTTTACTCATGCTCGGAATTTCAAAATTATTGTAAGTAAGAAAAAAATTATCTCAAACTGTAATATGTAAGGTGGTATAAGAAAGAAATTCACAGTAACATATGAAGTGAAACCACTGCTTTCGTCTCTCAAATTCGATGCCAGTTGAGCTACAACTAGCATCGCATGGGAAAGACGAAGCAGTAGGTTCAATTCCTGTTTAGGTGAAACTTTCTATTTCCTAAATAAATATATATTATTTTAACTTACCTTCCATCACCAGAAACCAGTAAAGAATTGAGGAATCTATCTTCACCAGCTTTGAACGTCGTCACACAATCACCTAGTACAAAAAGAGAGTATATGAATATAAACTGTAGCCAGTTATAAACTGTAACTAGTTATTTTTCGTGGCTCAGTCTGTGTAGAACCAGGCATCCGCGACTCGGCAATACCTACAGCGATAAATGCCTACTAATTCGCGTCACGTCGTAGCCTCTCCGACCAAAGAGAACTTCGACAATGAGTGTCACGCGTGCGTTTAAGGCCCCATACTTAGTCAGCCAGAAGAGCCAACCACCGCACTCCCCCGTTCCATGATTACTATGAAATATTGCGCTCTAAAGTAAACGTCTTAAGCGACAAATGACTATTTTTGACACTATAAAAGTAATTTGAAAATAAGTATAAAAACTGAAACACTTACCTTTTAGGTATAGTACTTATTTATGTTTATGTTAAATCTAGTGTCGATATTTTCATAATTGAAGTAGACAGTTGGGTTTTGCTTTCAAAAAAGGGTTAATTTTTGATTTTTTTCTATCGAGCAAAGTGAAATGAATTGTGTTTTGGAAACACTAGTCTTATAAAGCATATTCATGTTAATCTTGTGTATTTTTGTTACTAAGATCCATGATTGCTTTGTATGAAAAAAACATTATTTTGCTGACGTATTTTAGCATACATTGACCCTTAATAATAGTTTTTACTTAGGTGAATATCTCGTTAGGTACGGAGCGCTTGTACGAGGTGAATTGAATTTTGTAGCTTAGTGACAAGAGTCGCTAATTCTATGAATTGTTACGACAAAGTGCTGGTTCTGTAAGTTAGTACTTATTACTCTGTGGTAGAACTAACAAGCATACACACGAATTTCGCTATTTAAATATTTGTTTAACACAGATCGATTGAGTAATGCCTAACTACTACAATCATTGCTTTTTTTGCGCATTTGATGAATAGTATCTAGAACTTTTGGATAATACCCAACTATATCTATACGAAACTATATTTAAATCCACACGTTTATAGATTTTGATAATAATAAAAGAACAGTAACTCTAGGTTAAAATCGTCAAGTATAGAGAGTGGCACCTCTGGTAGTTGTCGTACAAAACTTTTTAAAGGATCGGGGGATGCAATCGGGTCCAATCGACTTGATTTTCATAAACGCAGTGAACAGTTAAAACCCGGTGAAGTTGTAAAAACCACAAGGTTGGCAGCACATTAGTCAGTTTAAAAAAAATAGGGGACTAGCTTTGGTCAACTTCAATAACTTTCGTCCCCTCGCAAGTTGATTTTTAAATGAAAATAGACTAAATTTTAATTCGGGTCTTTAACTATACGAGTATGCATATCAAATTTTCTCAGAATTGGTCAACTAGTTTAGCCATGAAAGCGTAACAAACAGATAACCAAGTACACTATCGCATTAATAATATTATTACTAGCTGTTTAAGCGCGACTTCGAAATGGGACCACCTCAAGAGTACGTTAGTTCTAATATAAAAATATTTTTTAAAATCTGTGCAGAAATAACGAAGAAATCGACTAACATAATATATAGTACATACATATTATTTATCTCCCCGGGGAACTTATTCATGCTAAAAAGTAGCCCAAATATGTCAATTTACGACAACCAAACACATTTTTTGCATTTAAAAAAGTATGGATACAAATGTGTCAAACTCACCAGTCTCAATATTCATCAGATTGACATACATCCTGTTCCGCGATAGCGCAACCAGATGCTTCAGATCGTGGAGTCCGTAGTACGGCATCTTCTGATTCATTACCCCCTTTAACGCCACTATAAATTTACCCTGGAAATGTTTAGTCCAGTGTTAGATCAGACCAATAAAAAGACCGAATTTTTGTCTCGCTTACTATGCAGCGAATAAACGCTACGCTTGTAATAAATCTAGAAAATATTTACAGTAGACAACTCATCAAGATAACTAATTTTTAAGAAAAATAGACTCTGTTCCTAGAGAATAGAGGTTACCAGTAGATAGCTTGATACGTGGCCTTCTGAGCCTTTACCATGATTTGGTATACATTACGTTCAGTAAGTTTCGTGTCGAAATTTATGACACTTTTGGTCTACAAGTGTGTTACTCTTAGTTACCAATAGAGGCGCTGTTCGAAGTTTTCATACAAATAATTTACGAAGGCGGTAGTAGTATAGTAAACTTGACAAGCCGTAAACTCACGGTAAGGGCTCTGTACTAAAATAAGAAGCTTTGAAAAATGCCACGCGAAAAAAATGGGTGCATGTAGTTACGTACGCGAGTGAGAAGGTATACTTTATAATGGCGCTATTAAAAAAATAATAAAAAATCTAAAACAAAAAATATACAAATCGCGCTTACTAAAACACGTGGCAGCATGGCCTAAAGGTCTTAGCCTGCCCCAGAAAGGGGCAAAATGACTTAAAAAAAAGAGACTAAAACACGTGTGTGAACGTAGAAACATGCTTCTAAAGCAGTCAACTTCATGATGTTACTTTCGTGTTACAGATGCGCGCGCATTTCACACTCATCGTTTTGTCATAACGCGACTATAGAAGTATAACTTCAAAAATGTTTTTATTGTAAGTTTATACTTAAAAAAAAGACAAAAAGGACAAAACCTGTAGCCGCATTTGCCTGTCTGTTCGCGATAAACTCAAAAACGACTGAATGGATTTTCATAGGGTTTTCGCCAATATATGGAGTGATTGGCTAGGAAAGTTTAGATGTATGAATAATTATTAAGGTTTTGTGTAAATTTGTTGGAATATGACGACAGTTGTCCAATATGTCGAAAAAAAATTAAGCCATTTGGAAGTTTTCACCGAAAACGCTGCCCTTAGAGTTATAATAAAACTATTAATGACAGGATTTTTTCCTTTTTTTATCTTAACAAAAAAGTCCGCAATGTGTCTTTCTTTTACGGATACCTTAAACTTTTTAAATTTAAAAAATCATCACTTATAATATCGTTTAAACAGTTTTGCTATTGTCATTTTAATTTGCTATTTTAATAGCAGAATGAATGTCAAATTACTATCGAAAAACGAATCACATTTATATTTTTTGTAGTAATAATTGGCATTACGAGTTATAGTTCATTAAATAGTTTTAACAAAATAAAAATATGAAAGTTTACGTACGTACGTATGATAAGATATTGTTGGAGTTTTGGCAGTTTGTCACAAATTTCATATAAAAAAATAAGTTTGCTATGTTTTTTATTCGCCTAAATCATATGACACTAATTGCCTTATATCTGAATGCATTTAGACCATCGACCACACATCCCAATAGACGACTATTCTTTATAATTTTGCTTTGAAACAATTCTGGCAAATAGCTGAGGTGCGGGGAAGTGAGGCACTGATTTCTTATTGGCCCTTGCAATGACAACGCGTCATATTCATTAACAGATATGTAAGATTAGGGATGAGACATATTTAATACAAAGAATATATTTTATCGATATACCTAGGTACTTATTTTTATTTTATAAAGTGCGACATTATAACGGATTATATCGCATTTTGTTATTGCACGTCACATCGCAGCTATGCAACTCAACGTCTCAAGGTCACACACACCTTACATCTGAAATTGGCGTTTTGTAGGGGAGGAACATAAGTTCAAAATATTTAATGTAATTTATTTATTTAATCAAAGCATGAACCATTGTTTCCTATGCATATTTGCCGTCTCATGGGCAATTCATTGATTCCTCTACTAAAAAACCATTCGAACGGGAATAAAATCTTTGGACGTGGTTTGGACTGCACCCTCGAAATTGATTTTTTTCTTTTACTAAACGTTATTCAAATTTTAAAAAATGGTAATCTAATGGAATGGAAATGGTAATGTAATGGAGTTAGGTTCAGGTGGATGCTTTTTACCTTCCAATTGATGCTCTTCTAATTGAGAAGTCGTCTGTTGTGCAGTATGTATTTTAGCATTGTCATGAAGCACTAGTGGCGTAAAGTGAATAAAACAATAAAAAGTATCTTTACGCCCATATACCCGAAGAGGTTGGCAGAGTCACAACCAGGGCACCCACGACTAGCCGAAGACACTAAGTCCCATAATGTGATAGGTGGCAAGCCTATCGCCAACCGGGCACATTTCCAATCCCGACCATTTTTTTTATTAGAAAATTGAAAAAATGCAATTTTCTTTTTGTTGGCCGACCCGGGATTCAAACCCGAGACCTCATGCAGTCAACAGTCCAACACCCGGACCGCTAGACCACAGAGACGATAAAACAATCTTCTGTAAAATATTGAGATTTAATACTCTTTATTTGGAATTCGAAAACCATTTCTCTCGTCTGATTTCTTTAAACCAAAAAAAAATTTGTGGATACCTGATATAAATGACATACTTATCAAATGGAATTGTTTTTAATTATTCGAGTAATTCTCACCTGAACTACAGAATATCGTCAAAATACTGTAAACAAATTAGTTTTAAAATTGTCTCAGCCCTTTGAAAGATTTATGGCATACTGACCGCAACACCGCCTATCGGAACCAGTGTTGAATTTATATCACCCAGATAACCACCTAATGCACTTGAAAGAGTTCATTAAAATCGGCTCAAATATTTATGAGTTATTCAATGACATATAACAGCGCCCTCTACTGCGTTTAGTTCAGTACAGCGTCCGGGTCTGCTGACTAAAATAGATCACCTGCCCTCTGCCAGGCACCTCATAAGAGGCGGGCACAGGTAAAACAGGTAATTGTCAACAAGATAACTGGTCAATAGAGTGGTGTGCAGCAACTTCCCTGGGTAGTTATGCACCACCTTACCCATTCCTGCCGCTACAATGACAGTGTCCCATTCCGATTCGGAGGGTAGGGAAGCCAGTAAATTTGCACAAAACGCCTTACATACCGACCATAGGACAGCAACGCACCTGTAACATCAATGGTATATATAGGCCATTATTATCTGTTACCATTAAGAGAGCCGTGTACTTGTTCGCTGACTTCTCACATAAAAAAGAGTAACTATCCACTATCCAGTAGCCAACTCAAAAGTACGTAGAGTAATAAGTTTTTTATTGTTTCTGTCAGTGCTTAAATTTATCGATAAAATACATAAATACCAACATACAGTACCGGTACAAGACCGGTATCCTATTGAGGGTAAATAAATAAAAATGTTGATAAAATAGATTTGCACATTAGTCCATCACTAGCTATATGCAAACGAAAGTGATAGCTTAAAAATCACATGTGCAACAAAAGAAAACACGCATCTAACAATGACCGACCAGTATATGATGAACTCCGATAAACATCAAATAATTTAAAATGTAATTATGAATGTTATTATTTTTAATCAACCAATGGAAAGTTTTACCATCTTTTCGGTAAATTGAAGTGCAGCTGTCTTTACCGTACCATATAATTGAAGAAACAGTCATTTTTAAATCTAGTTTTTAATTTTTAAATACAATAACGCGACAATGTTTACAGGTCACAAACCTGGTCGACACTGTTCATATCTTTTTAAGTAATAAGCTACATAAGAACAATTACACTTATGTGTTGACAGAAACTGGTTGCCTTCAATGCGGCGTCTATTGGGATGTGTGGTCGATGCTTTAGACTTATTTTCAAATTATACAGGTTTATACCTTTTCACCATGTTATGTCAAGTGACATGACGTGTCACTTTAAGTAAACTTTATATAAAATTCGGGTTTGCTTTGTATCTATGGAAGTCCCACCTCTAATAACGTAGTATTTATAAACTCTTTGGTTTTGCCGCCATCGTGAATGAAGGTGGTCGTAATTTTTTCGTTATTATTGAATTTCGTGTTTAAATTGGGTAAAATTAGTTAATTTAGGTGGAAATCTGATTAATTTTGTTTAGTGAAAGTGCGCAAATGAAATAATCATGAAGAAATTAGTGTATCGTCTATTTTCTCGCTGCCGTCAAATCTGACCTAACATGACTTTGTACATAGTGACTAATGACTGTATAAGAATTAATAATAACTAACTTGACATTGGCAAAGTAGTCGTGAAAAACGATCGAAAGCCATATTTATAAAAGAAGAAGATATTGTTATTGTCTATATTACACACCTGATCGAGGTCGTAGACCCTCAGTTCCCTCCGACAGAGCACCACGCACCTGTACTCGTCGATGGGCACCAGGTTTATGGGGTGGGTTACTCCCACTATTTTCCGTACTAACTTGCATCTGAAATTAGATATATAAAAAATAAGTCGGCAAACTTCATTCTCCTTGCAATTTTTACTGTTAAGTAGTATTAATATACAGAGTTACATCTAAAGCACCAGCCAAATTCCAATCTATGAAAAAAAAAACTAAAAAATCAATTTACATTTTTTTGCGACTTAAAATACAGGATATAACGTATATACGATAAACGTAAGAGTTATAACGTAAACAAAGCATAAAACTGGTTCCCACCGACCGCTGGCTGGTGACGTCATGACACGTAGTAGGTATGACATAGCGTAATGGATTATTGCGGGTTTTAAATGAATGTTTATGAAAGTAAATAAAGTAGCTAATAAGTCTTGTGAAAAATAAAAAACAATCACTCACGGTGTTAGTGACAAGAAAATGAACCTAGCCTTTTAGAGAAAATCTTAAAAAAAGGTCACTTACTTAGTAACATCCCACACGCAAATTTCCTCCCTCTCTGTAGAAACCGTCGCAACAAACTTCCCCCTATTATCGAACCGAACTATCAAATCGTACGACTTACTATCAAACCCTTCAACCATAGACAAATCCCTCTTCTCCTTATTCTCAGCCACCTTCCAGAAATCCTCATTCATTGGATAAAACGTTGGTACAGGCGGATCATAGAGCTCCCTCATCCACTCCTGAACTATATCACTGTCTATGATACATCCCTCTCTTTGGCGTCTCTCCATTGTAGTTCTTAAAATTCCATAAAATTGTCTATAGTCATAATCTAAAGCGTAAGAATGAGTTTCAAAGAGTTCTTTCAGGATTTCTAGGTGTTCTGGCAGAGGGTCTATGTGGACTAAGGCTATGTCTTCGAGGAAGTGTCCACAGTCGGTCGCAGCGAGTTTGTCGTGGATACAGTCAAGTTTTGTGAAATAGGACTTGATGGCAAAGGCTTCTGGGTCTTCTTTCAGTAAGTGGTAATGTTGGAAAGGTAGTTCGTCGAATTTTCTTGTGTTATACCTGAAATAAAGTAAGTATGTATCTTTACGCCAGTACCCCCACAGAGGTAGGTTGAGGTAAAGCTAGAGCATCCATGACTAGACAAAGACAGTAAGTCCTACAATGTGGTAGGTGGCAAGCCTATAGCCTAATGGGCACATATCTAAATCCAGACGATGTTGTTTTTATTAGAAAAAAATAAAAATTACATAATTTCCTTTTTGTTGCCCAACTTTTCCTAAAATCTATACTAATATTTCAAATGTAAGAGTTTGTTTACTGCTCTTTCACACATACGGCTAAAGATATGAGTTTAAATAGGCTTTTTTAAAAAAAAATCAACTCCCAAAGGACTACACAGGAAATGAAAGTTTGTATAAAAACTATTCTATGCTGACGAAGTCGTGGACAAACAGCTAGTATTATATTATTTATGATGTAATAATCCGTATACTAGTTTTTAAATTTATAAATATAATAATGCCTTGGAACGAAACCTGTATTATTATAGTTTTTCGGCGGATTTCGGCGTACCACCCCGGCGTACCACTTACAGTGACCAAAGATCACGTCATCACTATTAAGAGTACTACTAAGAGTACTATTAACACTATTAAGAGCATGTATAGAGCACTAATGGCATTTTCAAGCTAAATTATCGTATACATATATATATATATACATATAATTATCATACACTACTAAAGGCGTCACTTTCCATACTTGACGATTTTACGTCGAGCCGTCTCCCTTTTTTTGGTTGCGCTACTTTTTGGTACTGAGTAACACATAACCGCCGATGCGATGCGGCCCGGCCCGCTTCAGTGTGCTTCACAATGCCATGCGACCTCCGCTCCGGCAACAGTAGCTATCCTTAAATATGTCGCTAATGGCAGAGTCGTGTGCATCAACTTGGCCATATAGGGATCCACCGCCTTACTTATTCCTGCCGCCATAATGTCCGCTTCTGGTCTAGAGGGCAGCGTGGTCGGTAGACTTGGACAATGCTTTTCATTCCGACTTCGAGAGAACAACGCATCTATGGTGTTTGGGTCATGTTGTCTCTCATCCTCAGGAGAGCCGTGTGTTTATTGACCTCCAATATAAAAAAAAGTGTGAAAAAAATTTCTTTGTCACATACCATTCTTCCGAAAATTTGTTCTCTTGCGATATTAAGCGGCCGGACATCTTTGGGTCGTTTTCTGTGTACCACTCGCCCTAAAAAAATAATATAATATGTAAATCGAATCTACTGAAAATTTCAGGGCACGTAAAGAAAAAAAAATGTAAAAGTTTCATTCGTCGATTTTTTGGATTGATTAAATAAGTATATGTTTTTTGAATAATAATTATTTCATTCTTAATATATATAAATCTCGTGTCACAATGTTTGTCCGCAATGGACTCCTAAACCACTTAACCGATTATAATAAAATTCGCACACCATGTGCAGTTCGATCAAACTTGAGAGATAGGATAGCTTACATCTCAATTTAGGGTAAAAAAATTATCATCCGAGCGAAGCCGGAACGGGCAGCTAGTATGCATATATAATTCCATTATACAGTGCTATTATGCAAATACATATATAGTGTAAATTATGCGCTTCGGCTATATTCAGAAATCCGAATGTATTTTAAAAAAACTTAGTTGTTATTACACTTAATTAAACATTTCGCTTAAATTTAGTCTTAGGCTTAGACGGATTAGGTCAGCCAATTTAAAAATAAAAGTATAAAATGTATAAAGAGTAAAAAGTGTAAGGTCGGAGCGCATAATTTAAATATTAACTAGCTGTTACCCGCGGCTTAGCCCGCGTAGTCTACTAATTTGATATTTAGCTCTCCAACACTGCTCGTTAAAATTTTAAGATAAAATGTAGCCTATATCGCTATCAAAAGTTTCATCTATTTTTTTGTAAATATTAAAATCAATTCAGCAATTTTGCCGTCAAAACTGAACATACACTTTCTCTTTTCTAATTTCACCTCAGATAAATAGTAGGAATACGTTATTGTGTTTACAGTTTTATCTGCACTTCGGCAAATCCTGTTAAATTAAACTGTATAGCAAGTTATGGAAACCTCTTACAGTTTTTTTTTTTAAATTTTAGAAATATACGTATCGTCTCTGAGGTCTAACCATCCGTCTTCGGAATTACTTCTTGAGATCTTGGGTTCTGTTTCCGGTCCGGGCAAGAAAAAAAAACAAATAAAAATTTACTGTTTACTTTTAAAGGTTTTTTTTACTTTACGCAAAGAGGTTTACTGGTTTAAGCATGAAAGCGCAACAGACAGACAGTCAGAGTTACTTTCGCATTTGTATTATGAGTAGGGAAGTAGGGATTTTTACCGTGGTTCATTGTTATGGACTTACGGTAAAAATTACTGTCAAATATTTTTTACTGTCAAATTGTGCCACCCCTGTTCACCCTCATAGGGGTTGATTTTCAAAAAACGCTTAGACATGTATCTTATGATTTGTATTGCAGAGCATTATTTCAGTGTCACGCAAAATATTTCAATAGAATTAAATTTCCCATACAAACTTAGATTACTAGAAGAGAAAAGCATTGACTAATTTAAAGTTTCATGCAAAAATGTGCAATAAAAATATTTTTCTCATACATA
>NJDD01004848.1:91183-125137 GCA_002245505.1 Calephelis nemesis | reverse complement strand
CCAATAAAATATATATAGAAATAATGCTTTCTGCAGCGACCGACAAGGACTTGTCACTTGTATTTCAATTATCGATAAAATGTACACATCACTATGCAGCGATATATTAATATGCATTAATGCATAGTCAAATTGGCGTCATTTGAAAGTTTTAGACCCACTAGAGATACTATATCTTTCTCTGTCAAGCAAATGACATTTTGTTCTTATTAAAAAGAGAAAAAACTTTTCCGTAAGTTTTGATTAAATGTGATCCATCTAGGGGATACTTTATCTGAGATAATATATTTGTGACTCTTACCTGCAAATGCAAAAGAATGAGATGAATGTATATTTGTGTCTCTTACCTGTCGTTTTTCCGTTGCACCCGTTTTGAAATCACAGCGATAAAGAACTTAAAAAAAAGTTTCTATAACACGTTGCCTAAAGACAACTAGGATATCAAAGACGATGATGATTTCAAACTATTTGTCTGTCTGTCTTTTTGTACGTATGTCATAGCCACTTTATCATACCTGTTTGTATATTTATATATTTTTAATACAAGTTAAACTAACCATTGAAAACATTCTCCGCAGTAACATTCCATCAAAACAATGTGATATTATATTTTCATGGAAATTAGTTACGCAGAATTATGTTTTGTTTATTGAAATCCTACTAATATTATTAATGCGAAAGTTTGTACGTTTGTTTGTTGGTTTTTAGTACTTCACGTGAAAACTGCTCAACCGATTTTCATGAAAACTGTCACACACATAGAGGGAAACTTGAATTAACACATAAGATAGTTTTCATCCAGAAACAATGTTCTTGTGGGACCCTTAACCACATGGGCAACGCCGCAAGCAACAGTTAGTACTTTATATTGTAGCTAGGTCTCAGCATTTTCTGGTCTTGTTGGTAATGACCTATTAAACCTGAGCTCACTTCTTGCTTGATGCCAGTCAGGGAAGCAGAAGATTGTCTAGCCATGCAGGGGTTCCGGACAAACAAGGGATAAAAGCTATTCTAAACACCTACACAATCTACATATATGTATACGCATACCAATACCTAAATAAAATTTAATTGTCTACTTGTTATAATATGTATTAACTAGCTGTTACCCACGGTTTTGCTCGCGTGCTAGTTAATATATTTACTGACTATAGTCCATTTATAAGGACTTTCGTACAAACTTTAAACCCCTATTTCACCCCCTTAGGGGTTAAATTTCCAAAAACGCTTATAAACGTATTTATAAATTTTTAATAAGTAGCCCAAAAATTATATGTATTTCATATTTCTAACTTCAAAAATGACGGTCTTCTGTACAAACTTTCAACCCCAAATTTTTAAAATTCCGTCTTTAGTGGGTGTTTAGGTACTCAATAAAACGATCCTAATCACCAAATTATATGGCTGTAACCTGTAACTCTAACAGTTTTGCTCGGCGATGATGAATCAGTCAGTCAGGACATGTTATTTTATAAGTAGGTATATACATAACCGCTTTTTACTGCATGCATGTTTTTTTCATTCTGTCCATCTGTCTGTCTATCTGTTTATTCCAACTAGTATCTGAAACGGTTGCACCAATGTTGACAGAACTTTCACTGGCAGTAATGCTACTCTTAAAGATCGATACATGCAATATTGGAAATTGTCATTTAATTTCCGTAAGATACGATTTATAAGATACTGTATAGACGCGTCACAGGTGCCTCTTGTAGATTTACGTGAAATAAAAAGTATCTTCACGCCCATATCCCAGGAGAGGTTGGCAGAGGCACAACCAGGGCACCCACGACTAGCCGAAGACAGTAAGGCCCACAATGTGATAGGTGGCAAGCCTATCGCCAACCGGGCACATTTCCAATCCCGAGCAACGTTTTATTTTATTAGAAAATTGGAAAAATACAATTTTTCTTTTTGTTGCCCGACCCGGAATTCGAACCCGGGACCTCATGAAATCAAGTCCAACAACTGAACCGCTAGACCACAGAGGCAATCTAACGTGAAATAAAGAATTATTATTATAAATAATAATAACAATCCGCTAGTACTGTGTTCAAAAGGAAAGTAAAATGATATATCCGATTTCCATTTTCATTTTCATGAAATGACATTAATAAGTAGTTGATTAGGTAACGTTTAGAAAAAAATTATAAAAATGAACAACATTTTTGTTGAATCCCAACATTGTTCCTCGTGTTGGTTCGGGCTCCTTTGCAGAATAGACTATCTGCCTTCCTGCCAGGCAGCTCGTAAAAGGCGAGCATAGGCTTACCGTCACTAACACCGTGACATTTGACTAGGTGGTAGAGTTTCGCAGCGACTCGCCCGGATTGGTACCACCGCCTTACCTATTCCTGCCGCCATAACGTCATGACGTGTTCCGGTTCGGAGGTTAAGGTAGCCGGTAGGTAAATTTACTTTTGCTCGAGGCCTAACATCTTGACCTCAGATTGGCAACGCACCATTGCCATTTTTGGTGTCTCTAGTCGGCGTGAATTTCTTACCATCAGGAAATCCGTCTGCTTGTTTGCCTTCCTATAACATATAAAAAAAAAGAATTAACAGGCACATATTGTTCATCAATATTTGTAAATATTTTTCATTTAACTTTACCCTTAGGCTTCAGATCGGTAGTTCATTACTTTTTAAAAGCTTTTCCTCTTTTAAAACCAAATTTATTTATAAATAACCCAACGAGGAGGTCGTTAATTTATTATTTATATAATTGGTATACAGTACCATCGTATTATGTCAACATATTTTTTAACCACAAAAATAAAAATAAAAACTTTTAGTTACTTAGTTTTTTATTTGTTAACCAAATACAACTAAAACTTTGTCAAATCTTAATTAGAATGGGTAATGGGTATAATTTGAACTCTTCAGTTTGGGTTTTCCCTTGTCTTTAAAATACTGACTAAGAAAGTACACAGACGCTTAGAGCATTAGTCATCTTTAGTTTGGTTTTAGGGTAAATACTTTGGTTGATACTCAAATACTTATATTTACCTGTGGCGTCAAATAATATTGGTTTTGTCGCATCAGATTGGAATTTAAAACTAATACTTTTTTATGAAAACCGGGTGTTATTCAAAATAACCTGAAACTATTTTTTTATGATATTGAAAGGCAGACCATTGCCAACCTGAAGCCGGGATGTTTGGCCTCGAGCAAAAGTATGTTTACCGGTTGCGTTACTCTCCAAACCGGAACACGTCATGACGTTATGGCAGCAGGAATGGTAAGGCGGTGGTACCAATCCGGGTGAGTCGCTGCGAAGCTCTACCACCTAGTCAGATGTCACGGTGTTAGTGACGGTAAGCCTATGCTCGCCTTTTACGAGCTGCCTGGCAGGAAGGCAGATGGTCTATTCCGCAAAGGAGCCCGTACCAACACGGGGAAAACCATGTATTCAATAATAAAAAACCATAAGCAACTATTATTACTTATCAACATGACTGTGAGCCGCGTACTAGTTTGATACCCTAAAACATATTCCAAATATCTTAATTTCAAAATTATAATAAATACTTAAAAAGCACTGTATGTACGAGTGTAGGTAGGTAGGTATATAACGAATTACATACCTTCCGTGAATCGAACTCTAACACAATTTTGGACCCGAAAATATCACAATCTCTACATAGTATAAAACAAAGTCATTTCCTCTGTCCCTATGTCCCTTTGTATGCTTAAATCTTTAAAACCACGCAACGGATTTTGATTCAATTTTTTTAACAAATAAAGTGATCGAAGAGGAAAGTTTATATGTATATTTCATAACCATGCATAGCCGGGGCGTACCGCCAGTTTAGAAATAAAATGTAATCTGGTGTACTTATGTCTGTCTGACGGTGTCTAAAAATGTAGGTATTATAGAAAAGAAGTCTTTAAGATTAATTTCTGGAACCCGCCATAAATGCTGATTGATGCTATGTCTTTCCCATAAAGCATTCTCGAGGGAAATCGGACTTTTGTGTCGTACCACCCACCAGTAAAATAATACCTACCGGCTGATTTAGTGTTCAGTGAAAGGTACCAGTTGTCAGACAACTATCCTGTAACTTATAATATTTAGACAAACGCTCGTTTAGCATTCCCTTAACCGGCAGTTCTTACGTTAACGTCACAGCACAGTGACAGTTTTGAAATTGTAAATTATTAGAAGAAAGTAGATACCTTAATAAGGTTAGTGAAAACGAGTGGTCGGAATATTGGTTATTGAAATAAACTATAGTTCTAACTAATTTTCAGGCTAACAAAATGCTTTGCGTACTAAGAATTTTAGTTGTACCGTGTCTAGTCTCTATGGTCTAACAGTCCGATGTTGGGCTTGACTCCGAGGCGTCCCGGGTTCTATCCCCGGATCGAGCAATAAAAAGTAAATATGTTATTTCAATTATCTATCAAAATTGACCGGGATTAGATATTTACCTGGTTGTCGGTAGCGGATTGCCACCTATTACATTGTGGGACTTAGTGTCTTCGGCTAGTCGGGGTACCCTGGTTGAGCCTCTGCCTTTCCATCTATTACATTGTGGTATTGTATATTTGGCTAGTCGTAGCGCCTTGGTTGTATCTCTACTTACCCCTGCAGGGTAGGGCAAAAGACTAACATGGGTGTGCTGATATTGTTGAACCAGATCCTCTGTGCCGAATAGACCACTTGCCTATTTGACCTACCCATCTACTTGGCAGCTCATAAGAGGCAGGCATAAGTTAAATGGGTCATTCTCAAAAAGACCACTGGTAGAGTGTTGTGCAATAATTAGCGCCGCCCTACCTTTTCCTCACGCCACAACAGTGTTTTGCTTTATCGTGTTCCGGTTCCGGAAGAATCTGGAAATGCCTGCCCACGACGAGAATTGGACAAGTTAACCTCTCTACATTTGAAACTGTGCGGGACTTTTTATCACAACTAGCTTCCGCCCGCAACTCCGTTTGCGCGGATGTCGGTCTTCGCGTGATTAAACTTAAAAATTAAGATTTAATATTTTTCTACGTATTTTCCAGGATAAAAAGTATCCCATTTTATGCCTAGAATAATAAGGTATAATTATACCAAGTTTCATCGACATCGAAGCGTTAGTTTTTATGTGATGCCTGAACATACAGACAGACAGACAACACTTTTTTAAATCACATATTTGGGTTTGGTATCGAGTAACACCCCCTACTATTTATTTTTTCAATATTTTTAATGTACAGAATTTACCCTTCTACAGGTTTATTATATGTATAGATGTCGGTGACATTATTTTCGTTCTGGTGGGATTTCCCATTAATTGATTTTTAAATAGCCTCCGAAACAAGCATCAGATTCATTAATTGAGAAATGACGTCAAAAAACAATTAAACATAATAAAAGCGCAGATCACAATGACTACTTTGTTTTGAGCTCGAATTTAAATTGAAAATTAATGTAAAGAAGTACTTACTTAGTAAATGTATTTATTTAGGTTATATTTAAATTGTTGTTAATAAGCGGGACTCCCAAATCTTTCGAGTTGAATAAGCGTGATTCTCATGTCGAAAGCATAAAAGCAAAAAGTTTTAATTAAATAGAGAAATTATGAAAATTTCTTAAAAAATATTGACTAACCCAAAGTTTTTAGTTTTTCTTTTATTTGCAAAACGGGCTACTTAATGGTAAAGTTCAAAAATCAACCCCCAAAGGAAGAAAAGAAGAATAACTAACGCGAACAAAGTGGAGAGTTAGCAGCTAGTAAGTAGAATAAAAATAGTATAAATATTTTCCGGTCTGCTACGTACCAAAATTACAGCTCATTTTAAGGTAGATTGTACTACCATATACAAAACCATGAAAGTCCCATGACCTGTTATACAAAACCTAATTAAGATCATGATAAATATTAGGACACTGTGTTTTTTTCCTGGAACAATAAATTGCCTCAAGATGAGAAACAAATTACACGCCGGCTTGTCTGCCGGGAACTGGTTCAGATCAATGACTTCTGCATAAAAAACGGTAGACATGTTATGAGTAATTAAAAAAAAAGTATTTAGTTTTTTTATGTCTATCTATCGAAGAAACAGATTAGAAAACCAGATTATATCCTCATTTCTGTGACAGTTATGTATAAATATTTACTGTGTAGCTTTGAGGCTTTTTTCTGTAATAGATAACAACTGTTGATAACATACATGTACTGGTACGTCGCCAATATATGGTTGGGATCGTAGTGCACCTTTGTTAGTCTATAGGCTACCCTTTTCTTTAACTCGAAATACGACAATGGTGAGCATTGTCGTTACGACTGCAGGAACAGGTAAAGCAGTGGTAGCAATCTGGGCGAGCTACTGCACAGCTCTCTAATCTAATAGTGACCAAATGACTGCTCTGGTGGATTAATATATGTAATTAACAAACGAATCGGTTGTTGGAGCACTTCTTTTTAAGTCACTAATATCAGTATTATGACACCTGTATTTTTTTTATAAAATAAAGACATACAGAGAAAGACATACAGAGTACAACATCTCGGTCATATTATTATAGCAACGAACCTACAACATCTACGATGTCTATAGGACACGTTTGTTTCTTATAGTCTGTAGAGAAGTTATTTTGCTTTTGTTATATTAATTCATTCAGCGGTTAGCGGTTCAGTTGTTGGACATGACTGCATGAGGTACTGGGCTCGAATCCCGGATCGGGCAACAAAGGAAATTGGATTTTTCCAATTTTCTAATAAAAAAATGTTACTTGGGATTGGCTTGCCACCTATGACATTGTGGGACTTAGTGTATTTGGCTAGTCATGGGTGCCCCAGCTGTGCCTCTGCCTACCCCTTCGAGGATATGGGCGTGAAGATGCTTTTTATACTTCAAAACAAATGAATTTGTCAAGGACAGTTTTAAAATTTAAAAACACCACTTCCATCGAGAGACGAAGGTTAGGAGTATAATTTCTATATGTGCAACCTTCGTCTTTCTCTAAAAATGCTCAGCCATTTAATTCACTGAGGTAACAACTCATGCGATGACATTTTCGTTTCTTTTTAATTACAACTTGTGAAATTTTAATTAAAAATACGAAAAACATAACATAAATATTATATAATAATATAACGTATTAAAATATAATATAATTTATACAAAATTTGAGCAAGGACATGTCTACTTTATGTAATAAAATGCCTGATTCAAGTCCGCCATTGGCCAGTGAGTATCGTACGACACTGGAATGCAACACCAGTTCAATAGAAATCCGCGCAACGACAAAAAGCGATACTTCTAACAAGTTTCTCAATTCCAGCACCAATTTAGGTAACCCGCTTCAGTACGTGATTGATTTTTCCACGTTCAAACCCAATTGTTCGATATACAGACAGTCTAGGTATATAGAGATTGTAAAACCGTGAATCTTCTACACAGGTACATAGAATACGTCTTTGCCTATTCCTGCCGCTACAACGTCTATACTCACCACTGTCGTGTTACATGCTGGATAGGTAATATCAAAGCCTTTAAATTAAGACGCAATAGTCACATCTATGGTGTAAAGGTGACGGTTGACTCTAACCAAGAATACCTGCTTGTTTGCTAAGTTATACCATAAAAAATGGCCATCGAATTGCCGTGGACTTTGTTTCAAATTGTTTTAGGGTTCCGTACCCCGAGAGTAATAACGGACCCTATTACTAAGCCTCCGCTGTCTGTCTGTCTCCAGTCTGTATCTCATTAACCATGATAGCTTGAAGGCTGAAATTTTCACAAATGAGGTTTTCCGGTGCCGCTATATTAACAAATACTAAAAATTAAAAGAAAATAAGATATAAAGGTACATACATTATACCCCCATACAATAAAAGTGTTTAACAACAAATACTAAAAATTAAAAAAATAAGTATTAAATATAAAATCCCCATACAATAAACGTGTTATTTTCGTATTCTTTTTGCTCAATATTAAAACCGGTAACATGCAGACGCTTCAGATTTTCAAAGATTGTACTTGTACATTACCTTTCAAAATAAATAATTAAACAACAATAAAGTAAATATTAAAGGGTCCAATACAACAAACGTAATTGTTAATAGATAGATAATAGTACGTAACCCTTCCTACGCGAGTCCGACTCGCACTAAACAATAACACATTGATTAAGCACACGGTTCTCGTGATGGTAAAACAATCATGGCCTATAGACACCTTAGAAGTTATGGGTGCATAGCTGGCAAGAAGCTGCCCTATGAACCGTTCTTGGGAACCACAGATGGGTAGAAGATAATTGATTTTTTAATGATTGTCACACGTCAAGGAAATTGAATGATGTCTGTTTAGTTTTCGAAACAATAGCTACTGAATGGCTTTTGATATCAATCTATTACTGATTGATTGGAGGCAGTGGACTCGAAAATGGAGTTATTACTTCCGCTCTGGCACTGCCACAGAATATTAAGAGCGGTCACACTGTCGCCCGTTAAAAATACCGTTCAAAGGCATTCTTTATATTTTTAAGTAGGTAGGCTGAGGTACCAGGACAACCGCGACTAGTCTTATTTTATCTGATAAAACTGCATACAAGAAAACATCTCTCCTGATGGTAAGAAACGATCGTGGTATCCTGATGGTAAAGAACGAACGAAGAACGAAACTATTGACACCTTTGATGATATTAGGTCCGTCGCTGTCTTATTGCCGGACAGTAAGTCTACCGGCTATCCTACCATTCGGACCGGAAGATGTCATTCATTGTGGCGGCAGTGCGACGCCATTTTATATAATATACATGCACATAGTCCAAGATCCATCACATAAGACAGCGAAACACCAGTTATTTACATCTAACAAACATATATAGAAACGTCGCTTTTATACTGACTCATACCATCATATATACCAACTTTTGCCAGTGGTGGTCGAATGCTGCAATATGCCAAGGCCCATGTCATATTCGAGCCTAATAGCCTATCCTTGCACAATTGGCCTAACATCTCGGACACAGGTCAGCGACGCACATGTAACATAAATAAATAAATAATAAATAAATATCCCTGGACAAGTTACACAAATTGAATCTAACCCCAAAGTAAGCGAACTATATGCTTGTGTTATGGGTGTTAGTCAACGATACTATTACATAGAAATACATCTATAGTGTATACGGCTCATGTCATATCTATAACGTCTGGAGGATAGGGTAGCTGGTATCCTGGCGCTATTGGCCTAACATTTCGGACACAAGACAGCGACGCACCTGTAACATCTATAGTGTATAGTCCACAGCTGTCTCTAACCATCTGAAGACCCGTGTGTTTCTTCGCTGACCTATCACAAGAAAATGTTTTACGCTGTCTTCTATTTATTTATTTATCGCCTCTGTGGTCTAGCGTTCAGGTGTTAGACTTGACTGCGTGAGGTCCCGGGTTCAAAGCCCAAGTCGAGCAACAAAAAGAAAATTTGGTTTTTCCAATTTTCTTATAAAAAAAGTGTTGCTTGGGATTGGATATGTGCCCGGATGGCGATAGGCTTGCTACCTATCACAATATGGGACTTAGTGTTTTCGGCTAGTCGCGGGTGCCCTGGTTGTGCCTCTGCCTACCTCTTCGTAGATATGGGCGTGAAGATACTTTAAAGTAACTTAAGAAATAATATATAAGTCATAGATATGAATTTTAATCTGATTATCAGCTGATAGCCTATCCCTAGCTGTGGCTAGCACAATCGGTGTAACAATGGTCCCCCGCTCCCAGTACCGTCACGGTCGTGGACACCGGCATGCGTCAAAGAAGAAGCCTTTGACTAGTACCGTGCCTATTGTTCATAGTCTTCAATTTCTGTAATTACCTAGAACATGATGCATTGTGTCTATCTACTTGAGATGGGTTAAGTGTCTCATACAATTATTTGCAATTTTTTTAACGATCATGGTTTTTATACGAAAAATCTTCCTTTCTTTGGTACATTTGATTCACTTATCTATACTAATATTATAAAGGGGAAAGGTTTGATTTTTTGTTTTTTGGTTTGAAATGAATAGGCTCCGAAACTACTGGACCGATTTCAAAAATTCTTTCACCTTTAGAATGCTACATTATTCCTGAGGGACATAGGCTTCGTTTCATCAAAATCGGTATAGTAGAAGCCAAGTTACGCAGGCGAAGCTGCGTGAAACTGCTAGTCCATAAATAAAGTTTGGGTTGGGTTGTGAATAATTCATTAATTTGAATAAATATGAAAGTATGCACCATTTCAGTCATTCAGTCTATATTTAGGAATGTAATCATTTAAGATAATTTTAAATGAGAATAAAAATTTTCCACTGTTTTGTATTTTTCTTTTCGTGTATTTGTTTCCGATTTTAATATTTATGTTAATGATTTATAAAATTGAAAAAAAATCTTTAATAATCGCTGCTTTAGAATATATGAGTTTTATAAATTAATTTAGATTAGTAGTGTTGGTCGGGATTGGAAATGTGCCCTGTTGGCGATAGGCTTGCCACCTATCACATTGTGGGCCTTAGTGTCTTCGGCTAGTCGTGGGTGCCTTGGTTGTGCCTCTGCCTACCTCTTCGGGGATATGGGCGTGAAGATATTATAAATTAATATCCTCGTAATAAACAAATGTCCATTTAGAATATATTTTAAGGTTGTTTAACTTTCTTATTATTGTGTTTTCTCCTATATGATCTAATCTTATTTGTATTTTAAGGCATAGGACAGCAAAGTAAACGTCTTCTGATCAAAAGAGGCAAACAATCATCATTACCTATAAACACCATAGTTTTTATAGATTCGCTGTTTTGTAGGCAGGATGTTAGGACTAACCAGTAAGACTTTCGGGTACCCCCACCACCAGACCTGTAAATTATACTGTCATTATAGTGGCAAAAATAGCGTAAGCATAGATCACCCCATGGTCTAGTAGTTCAATGTCAGACCTGACTACTTGAGGTCCTGGATCCGATTACCGGGTCGAGCTGCAAAAAAATACCTTTTCTAGATCCCGAGAAGTGAAGATAGTTCCCTGTTTGGGCAAGTTAGGGCCCAGAAAGCAGTCACCAATGGTATTTATTATTGGTTTTTCTTCCAGTCTTCGTGATACCGCAACGATGGGTGATGGCGTTAATGGGTTTCCTGGCGGTGGCAAACGCGTACACGATGCGAGTGTGTCTGAACATAGCCATAACACAAATGGTGAGGCGCCACACTCAGGCACCAGGTCATGAAGATGGTGCTTGTCCGGGTGATGTTGAACATCCAATCACCGAAATAAAGGTTAGTACTTAACCGATCACCACATCTTACTAACCTTAGACTATTTAAGGCGTGAGGCATCTAACGAGGAAATGGCTCTCCTGATAATAGACAATATTTGTCTATAAAAAACCAAAGGTGTTACAGGTTCATCCCTGTTCTGCAGTCGGGCTGTTAGGCTTAGTAGACACTAGTAGTAGTAGTTAGTAGAGTAGACACTCTACCCGCCGGATATGAATATGACGCTGTCCCTGTTCTGTGTTAGGCTTTATCTGTAACTCTATCCACCGGACCCGAATATGACATTGCCATTAGTGCCAAGATCAGATAAGGCGATGGTACTCTTATTCAGGTAAGTGGCTGCACAGCAATCTACCATCAGTGTTTATACATTTAACCTATGCTAGTCACTTTGCTAGGCATAAAGATAAATATCGCCTCTGTGGTCTAGCGGTCCGGGTTTTGGACTTGACTGCATGAGGTCCCGGGTTCGAATCGGCCAACAAAAAGAAAATTGGATTTTTCGAATTTTCTAATTACAAAATGTTGGTCGGGATTGGAAATGTGCCCGGTTGGCGATAGGCTTGCCACCTATCACATTGTGGGACTTAGTGTCTTCGGCTAGTCGTGGGTGCCTTGGTTGTACCTCTGCCTACCTCTTCAAGGATATGGGCGTGAAGATACTTACTTACTTACATAAAGATAAATGGGCTATTGTACACAGAGGACTTTGATCAATACAGGAAAAAATATCTTTGTTCAGTGCACTCCTGGACGGAAACATTGGCATTTTTTCTAGTACAGATATCTATAAACCTTTTGTTATATAACTATAAAAAATATCCAGTTCGATTTGGCAAAAAAAACGACGGGTTGCACTCCAGGAGTGCCGGCAGAAGTGAAAACTTGAATATTAACGTTGTGCATTTTTGATATTTTGGAATAGTTAGGGAATAATTTTGCTCGAATTGCTTTAATTATCAGTATTAAAGTACTATCATTTATGTGGTAAAAAACAATATTCATTTATTGCGCTAACGTACACAAACATGACAACACGAACATTCACGCAAGCGCCCTGCGCCGTCTTACGAATTTTCGATCAGGCCACGTGTCCT
Organism: Calephelis nemesis; assembly: GCA_002245505.1. NCBI lineage: Eukaryota > Metazoa > Arthropoda > Insecta > Lepidoptera > Riodinidae > Calephelis > Calephelis nemesis. The sequence goes on along the minus strand of NJDD01004848.1, from coordinate 112,794 downwards.
GACGCGAGTTTAGAAGTTTTTACCTATTCCAAAAAAAGTGCGCAACGCCGCTAAAGAAGTTTTTTCTTCAAAAATAATCGTTTCGGTACCCCGACAAAAGAGACAATTAAAACTAATCTAGACAGACTGACGCCGTAACGCGTTACGTAACAAAGCGGTTCACCCTCTAGACCTTTCTGCCGGCAGCTCGTAAAAGGTGAGCATAGGCTTCATTAACACCGTTACATCCTACTAGGTGGTAGGTGGTACTTGGTGGTACCGTCCGGATTGGTACCACTGCCTTAACTATTCCTGTAGCCATAACGTCAGTGATTGCCGTTGACGTGTTCTATATCGGAGGGTAACGTAGCCGATAAACTTAACCTAACATTCCAGCCTCAGGTTGGCAATGCACCATTACCACCTTTGGTGTCTCTAAGCGGCATGAATTTTTTACCATGAGGAAATCCGTCTGCTTTTTTTCCTTCCAATAGCATAAAAAATGTCGTTTTGGTTCAGTAAACCTGCATGTTTTCATCGTACCTATATATACGAACAAATAATTAAAAATTGTCCTTTAAGTGATACCTATCTATTTGTCTTTTTATGTTGGTGTATTTTTAAAAATAAACTATTGGTATTAAACTACAAATAAATTGGATGCAGTTGATTGCAATTAGTAAAATGAATCAAATGAATGAATGGACGAACAAGTAGGTATAATTAATAATATTAATAAATATCATTATATTTATTGTACTTAGTTTATTTTATGTATTTAAATGCTTAATACAATTTACGTATTATGATGGATGGATGACATTTAATGCAAATTAAGATTTTAATGATTCAGTAACAACAAAAGCATGAGAAATATTGCCATTATTTTATATTATACTTTAGATTTACTTTTGTACTTTAGATGAGGCAAACATATCTTTACTATTCGCCCTCAAATTCATAACCGACTCCAAAAAGGAGTAGGTGTATCCTTAATTCGACTGTATACATTTTGTATGTTTTTTATGCGATTACAAACATTATAAGTAACATATTTTGATGTTTTTTATTATACCTATTAGTTTATATAAATTTTCGGTAGTTGTAATTTTCGATAGATCTGTATAAAAGATAAAGATCCGACTAGAGGTTGGTGTACTTGAAAATTTAAATTCAATTTATGGAATAAGTATACTGACCAAAATGATGAAACACATTTTTGTTTTTGTTGCCTCACCCGGGGATTAAACCCAGGAGCTCATGAAGTCAAGGTCAACAACCGGACCGCTCGACCAGAGACGACTTTTTTATATTTATTTATAAGGTTCATGATCTTAATTGGTAAATATCCAGCCAGTTTTTTATCAACTACTTCGTGCTGTTGGGTGATAAAAGTCCATAATCTAGATTAATTTGAAAGTGGACACAAATCGACCCTGACCAACAATGATGTGACTAATCTCCTAGCATGATTAAAGAAACGAAATCGACGTCGCAATGCCAATCTTCAATTACCTAACATACAACACTGAACTAATTGCTTTTGATTATATAGTGCCAATGTTTCTTATTTAATGGCATGTTAAACTTTAAATGTGTTTTTTTGTGGAGCTTTGATTGGCCTTATTGTATGTTAAGGAGCGAACATTACTACGTGAGTGTTTAAAGGGATTGAGTTTAATCTCTTTTAGTATACCAACTTAGGGGAGAGAGGGGATTTCGACAATTATCACGTTTTTTCGCTAGTGACAGTTTAAAATCGCAAAAAAGTATGAATTGTATTTACTAAAATATGGCAATATTGATTATACTAGTGGTCGCCCATTGGTCGAAATTTGACCATAATAAATTTTAATATCTTGTTGATAAGAACGCCATCTTCATTTCTCAAGACCAACTACTAATTGAAATTGAAAAAAGCTTTTATTACGTAGATCTATACAAAGATTCTTGTAACGCGTCTATATAATTCTAAAAACTACCACCGGATCGGAACGCGGCCACTAACGAAACTATGTTTCCAAACTTTATAGTGCGCCATCTGTGATCTTTTATCGTTATCATCAATATATTTGTTTGTGTGTGTCAAATGCATGGTAGTGTGGGTAATGTTTTATTTATTAATCTAATGTACTTTATAAGCATTATTATTGAAAAATATTAGCGTTCTGCGCTTCTCCTACACATAAACTATAAGTGTGCCAAATTTTATGCTCCTGCATCCTCGCAATTTTCATAAAAAGGGGTCGAAAGTTTTGGCATCACGTATTAGTATATAGATGATTTTTCTTAGTATTAAGAAATCCACCTACTTTATTGCATTCCGTTATGATAAAAATAGAAATGGTTAATGTATTAATATAGATATACCATATTTTCTATTTACAGGAAGTAAATGGTTATAATTGGGATGAGGAAACACAAGGAATAATCCTCTCAGCGTTTTACTACGGCTACATAGTGACGCATTTGCCTGGTGGAATGTTAGCTGAGAGGTTTGGCGGAAAATACTCCTTAGGGTTTGGAGTACTCAGCACAGCTGTGTTCACGCTGTTTACGCCATGGGTTGTCAGCGCTGGTGGCGCCACTGGTCTTATAATACTACGGGTTCTGGAAGGACTTGGAGAGGTAATAATTTCATAGTTTTTTTGTAAAAGTTTGCGCTAAGAAAATAATAATGCCTTAAGAAAAAAATAGTAACGACCAGGCGTTACTTATTACACTCAGCAACATTCCGACGATTTTCTGCGATCTAATTACTTTTCTCGAATTTTGTAATGATTTCTTAATAAGATGTCACAATTTTAAAACATAAAAAATAGAGTTAGTTCGAAAAGTGGGGGAGCTGATAATACATATTCGAATCCTATATTTTTATGTTTGTTAATCAATGTCTTCGTCCTTTCGCAAATAATTTTAAAACTTGTCTTTGTACTTGAAAAAGCACACTTGTGAGGTCCTATTGCCGCCAAGTTTAGTTTTGATAACGGGGTACATTATTCACCCACGTTGGATCGGCATACACGCCTAACACGCCTAAACTTAAGGCTTGGGTTTGATTCCCGACGGGGAAGGGTGATTGTGTGATAAACAATTAGTAATTCACTCTTAGATCTATTTTAGTATATTTATATAAGGTATTAGAATGCTTGACTGACTTTTGGATTAAATTAATTTTGTGTAACTTCAAAATCACTAATAAGGCAAATAAAAAAATAGACTTTAGAAAATCAGTTTACAAATTTGATTCATTGGTTTAGACATAAAAAAGATTTGATAACATTTTTCTTAGTGAAATTTTTTAATTTGCATCATGCTACGGAATTTACAGGGAACAACATTTCCAGCTTTAAACGCAATGTTGGCTCGATGGGCGCCAATATCTGAACGAGGTCGCATGGGATCACTAGTGTTTGGGGGCGCACAAATCGGTAATATCGCTGGGACCTACTTTTCGGGACTGGTGATAAAGGAAACCGGGGATTGGAGGACTGTCTTCTATCTGTTTGGCAGCATTGGCATCCTATGGTTCATTTTATGGGTACGTAATATTTTTGGATCCTTTCAAAAATATTTTCTTCACTTGTTCAAAAACAGAACCTTCACTTCGAGTACCTAATTTATTATTTTTTGATGTTATTTCATTTGAAGCAAGTTGTACTTAGTTTTTTAAATTAAGTTAGTTAATCTGTCACTAATACCGCAACTGTGACTTGGTAGAAGATTTATTACACTGAAATCGGCAAGTTTAATTGTAAGGTTCTACATGAGTTCAAAGAAATAGAAAACTGTTTACTATTTAAACATTACATTTGTTTTTGTTAGGGGTGTCTATTAAAAGTGGGAACAAACAAATCTCATCTAATTTTGCTACTACAATGACACAAAAAAAATACTATATAAATATAATATAATATACTAAATATGATAAAATATAAACACAAAAATCTAATCAACCAAAAAAAAAAATCCTTAAAACATACCCTAAATTGTAGTTAGGTACACAAATATTATTTAACGAGATTTTACGATCGCCGCACTTGACGATTCTAGTCTACTTCCTCAGCAATTATAAAAACTGGTATTAAATAAATGTTATGTAAACTTTTAGTTATTCCAAAGCATTTACATTAAACATTAATTGTAAAAAAGTGACATAAAATTTGAGGGATGGTGAATGAAATTGAGTGGGAAGTCAGAATTTTATGAAAAACGTCTCACGTCAATAGATGGCTCCTTATTCGTGTTAGTTTAATCTTTCCTTATTTCAGGCGTTGCTCTGTTACAATGATCCTGAATCTCATCCGTACATTTCTGACGCTGAAAAGAAGTATTTAGAGGAGGCCTTGGGCAGGCATCAGAACAGCCAGGTCTCTTCTATACCATGGAAAGCTATATTTATGTCAGTTCCTCTATGGGCGTTGGTGTGTGCACAGGTAAGTTATTTTTTGCCAATTTTGTGTGTTTCACTTTTCTTACCTTTAATGTACCTAATTCTTCCCTGAATTTAAATGTTTTAAAATCAAAATTGAATCCATCCAGGCCTTTTACAAAGAACAATTCGTTTCTCTCTAATGTATGGATTAACGTGCTCGTCAGGCACTTTATTTTTATAGAAGGTAAATTTTATGTCAGTCATGTCAAACACACTTTTGTGTGTTTAGCATACGGTCAATAACGAAATATTTTAATCGTTCTTTGTTGAACGGATAGAACAGGTTTTAAGAATGTGGGACCATTTCAGAATTATTAGTTATCTTTCCGAATAAGAATAATCAAATCGCGTCAGGGTAACGTAATAATTGACGTCGTTTTTTTGGATTTACTGCTCTTAAATTATAAAAGTAAGTAAGTATCTTCACACTCATAGCCTCAAAGGGGTAAGCAGAGGCACACCCTGGTTGTACTAACCACGACTAGCCGAAGACACTAAGTCCCATAATGTGATAGGTGGCAACTGGCAAGCCTATCGCCAACCGGGCACATATCCAATCCCGAGCAACATGTTTCATTAGAAAATTGGAAAAACCCAATTTTCTTTTTGGTACCCGACCCGGGATTCGAACCCAGGACCTCACGCAGTTAAGTCCGACAACTGAACCGCTAGACCACAGAGGCGATAAATTATAATATATCTACTATCTGTATCACATAGAAATTGTATTATTTGATAATATGACATAAGCCATGAAAGCATAATCTACATTACGCAAGAACAGTGTAAGTCTAACATTTCACAATATAACACAATAAAGTTTGAATTATTTGTATGTCTTGATCGTAAATGGAGCCGGTTCTTGGTCCTTGAGGTACCACTTTCAATAAATCTGCTAGCTTCCTTCCTTGGTTAGGAATTAAGGAAGGTATAACTGCTTTATTAAGGCGCTATTGTATGATTAAGTATGAAAAAACAAACACTTTCACTTATAAGTATGATTTATACCTGCTGGCTGTGTTTGTTTGCAGTTTTGTTACAAACAAAAAAAACTTCAGGGCCGCACTTTATATTTACAAAACATCAATTATTTTTATTTTATAGTTCAAGAACACATATAAAATCGATCACTGTTTAAATACTAGCTATTAATAAATATGTAGATAATGAAGTTTACTGGTAATAAAATGTATTTCAAATGAAATCATACACAAGTCATTAAGTAACAAACAAAAGCTTGCAAACAACAGATTTTATATAAGTATACCTACGTAGCTACAGTATTGAAAGGGAAACAATCAGAAAAATTACAATTTCCAAGAAATACTCTTCTCCCATATACCTAGGCCACAGGCGGCGCACTTTTAACATCTATGGTGTTAATAGGCCACGGTTGTCTCTTACCAGCATGAGATCCGTATGTTTGTTCACTGATCTCTCTCATAAAAATAAAAGCACTTAGTATCTACCTACTCAGATAGGTACTTAGGTATACAACGACCATTTTGGTTTATTTAAATCTAAATTTAATTTAGAATGCAAATTGATTTAGTACAAGGGTTCTGTAGGGTTACTCTTACGGGTCCATATACGCTAAAATACGTCAGCAGTATAATGTTTTTTTTTCATACCAAGCAATCATGGATCTTTGTAACAAAAATACACAAGCTTAACATTAATATGCTTTATAAGACTAGTGTTTCCAAAACACGATTCTTTTCACTTTGCTCGATAAAAAAAAATTAAAAAGTTATCCCTTTTTTGAAAGCAAAACCCAACTGTCTACTTCAATTATGAAAATATCGACACGAGATTTCACATAAACATAGATAAGTACTATACCTAAATGATAAGTGTTTCAGTTTTTATACTTTTTTTCAAATTAATTTTATAGTGTCAAAAATAGTGTTTTGTCGCTTAAGACTTTAGAGCGCAGTATTTCATAGTAATCATGGAACGAGGGAGCGCGGTGATTGGCTCTTCTGGCTGACTAAGACATGAAATTAAGATTTAAGTCCCCATGCCTTAAATCTTAATTTCATGCAAAATTTAAATTGAAATCGACTGCGTCATTTTACGTAGGCAGGTACTCTTGATCACAATACTAACGAATTGGACTAGTAGATAGAAACAAAGATTTTTTCCAGCTAACCAACATCTAAAACCAATTAAACAAGTTTAGTTATCTACCATCAATTTAGTTTTGTAAATAAATTTAAGTACATTAAAAAGAAAACCTATATACCCAAAAAACAACACATATTTCTAAAAAAATAATCTAAGTGTGTAAAAGTTTACGAGCCTGTCGTAGGTAGGGATTTTGACATCAAAAAGTCTCATTGTACGTTCTATGGTAAAGCCGATTTATAAATTTACTAGCGGCCCGCCCCGGCTCCGCACAGTTATGAAATATACATATAAACCTTCCTCTTCAATCACTTTAGCTATTAAAACCGCATCAAAATCCGTTGCGTAGTTTTAAAGATTTAAGCATACAAAGGGGCATAGGGACAGAGGAAGCGACTTTGTTTTATACCATGTACTCGTAGTCACATCCTCTTTTGAGTAGGTATCTAAATAATTAAAATTAATTGAATCTAAAACATTAAAATCCGACTTCGATTTTAATGATGCCTTTTCCTTGATTTTTTTGGAATACCATAATCAGATCCAGACTTGGTGTTAACGGGACCACTTTGGATGTACGCTCTTCTAATAAAAAAAAATATAATCAGTTCAAAAATTATGAAAAAATCAACTCCTTTTTCTCTGTTAAAAAAAGCATCGTTTAAGATTTATACAATTCTGTTATAGATCGGCCATGATTACGGATACTTTACAATGGTGACTGATCTTCCCAAATACATGACTGGGGTCCTAAAATTCGACATCCATCGCACAGGAACTCTGGCCGCGCTTCCGTACGTCGTCATGTGGATCAGTTCCATTGCATTTGGATGGCTGTGCGACAAAGTTGTCAAAAGGAAATGGATGACGGTAACCAATGCAAGGAAAACTTTTACTACTGTTGGTAAGAATTTTTTTGACACAGAGCGTTGGGTTGCCCAAAAGTAGATTTACTGGAAGTAGGGCTCAGTAAGGGAGACCAAGGTGAGTTTTGACATAAGAGACTTGGGACATCGTTGATTTTTGGAACCTATTAACGGATATTGAGCTTGCCATCGTGTAAGTTTATCAGTTCAAAATCAAATCACGAGCTAGCAAACGTGCACTTTTGCGATTTCACAAACATTTTATAGATTCCCAAAACTCAACGATGTCAAAACTCTCCTCTGTCACAACTCACCTCGGACTCACCTACATACTGTAATAGCTGATGAGATGATGAGAGAGATGAGGTAAAAACCCTGAGTCTCTTCTATAAGTTCACTAGATACGAATAGAAATAAGTGTCGAGCAGCTAATGACTGAAGGAATATGCAAATACGTCTAAGAAGTTTATCCTTGTTACAAAGTAATTTGTATCAGTCTAAAATCCGGTTCCTAATGAAATCACAAGTTCGCTTGCATAAAGAGAACAACCATTAGTTTAAACTACGAAGGCTTAAGCATACTAATCGTTAGCGGGAAAGCGTGTCATAATACTTAACTCGTGTTTTGTTGTTCCGGTAGATGACTAATCGACACACAAGGTTGGTATTAGAATTAGTTCAACGAAAGTGAAACCTAATTAAAATTTTAGATATTAATCCAGAAGTTTAGTTTTCTGGATAAATTTAATAATCAGTCATCGCTAGATAATATTTAGGGTACTGTACAGCAACTGAACACCGTGTTCCCTTGCAGAATAGACCATCTGCCTACCTGTGCCACGCAGCTCGTAAAAGGCAAGCATAGGCTTACCGTCCCTAGCACCATGACATCTAAGTGGGTCTCTTAGAGACTCGCAGGTTTATTAGTCTCGCAGCGACTCGTCCGGATTGGTACCACCGCCTTACCTATTCCTGCCGCCATAACGTCATGACGTGTTCCGGTTCGGAGGGTGAGGTCGCCAGTAACTTACTTTTGCTCGAGGCCTAACGTCCCGGTCTTTGGTTGGTTAAAGGTTGGCTTAACACGATTACCACCTTTGGTTTCTCTAAGCGGCGAGAATTTCTTACCATCAGGAAATCCGTCTGCTTGTTTGCCTTCCAATATCTTAAAAAAACTGTACCTACCCCTACCTACCACTTTACCTTTTTTAGACACTGTAACGTCAAAGCTTGATACTGTCGTCTTCCTTACTGGAGGGTAGAATAGCCAGGATGTGTTTGTTGATACCAGAATGTATCTGTAAATATATGGGTAGATACATAGATATAAACTTGCGATCTATCAACGATAAAATGTGCCTTCCATACTGGAGGGTAGAATAGCCAGGATGTGTTTGTTGATACCAGAATGTATCTGTAAATATATGGATAGATATAAACTTTCGATCTATCAACGATAAAATGTACATGGTGATTATTTTATCTTGATATGTTAAGGAGTTTCATATGACTTAAGAGTTTAGTATTAGGCATATGCATTGAAGAGCTTCGTCTAGCCATCCCTAGGCGTCCTCGCTAGATTTACCATGATCACACATCTTGATAAATTTACCTATATGTTTTGCAAGATCAATAAATTACTCGAAAGTGAACGATCCTGGATTTTTAAGCTAAAGATCCTGTGAATCAAAGGACTTTAGCTTACTTCTCGATCGAGTAAGGATATGTTATGACAGATTTTAATAACCACTTGAATAAAGTAACAAAGAATAATTTTTAATTGTATATAATTTTATTTTTTAGCATCTGTTGGTCCAGGAATATGCATGATCCTAGCTTCATACTCAGGATGTAACACAGAAGCAGTTGTGATTCTCTTCACTGCTTCCATGGGGCTCATGGGTGCATTCTACCCTGGCATGAAAGTGAACGCACTGGACTTAAGTAGCAATTACGCTGGGACTATCATGGCGATAGTTAACGGTATTGGCGCAATCACTGGCATCATTGCACCATATTTAGTCGGACTATTGACACCTGACGTAAGTATATATTATAGAACACCTCATTTTATTCTGCTCTTGAATGTAAGTACAAATCTTAAGAAGCAATCATACAGAAAACAATTCTACATTAATAAACACCCAGACCCGGAAATGCAAACATCTAAATGTTCATCACACAAATGCCTGCCCCTATCGGGAATCGAACCCGAGCCTCGCGGTTTGTCGATGTACTCGACCAACGAGGCGGTCTATATAACAACGTTTGTCTATATAACACTCAAGGACGGCTGCACCCTAAGAAGGTTAGATCCAGGAGACGCACTTAGGATACTTTTAATACCGTTCGACTGCGATGAAACTAAGAAAAAACAAGATTTTAATTTTTCCCGTACAAACGAAACAGGTAGAACGAAGTTCGCCGTAACAGCTAGTTTAGCTTAAAAGTTAACGCAGTGATATAAAGCAGCAACTCATGCTGGAACTATTATGTCGATAGTTCAACCATTGGTATTGTGACACCTTATTTAGTCGAGGTATAGACTATAGATACCTGAGAAGTATTATCAAAGACAATATATATATATATACCAATCTCAGGTATTATGCACCTTATATCCTTGTACTCAATACCGTCTTTACCATAAGGGCACACGGGGCCAGTGCCCAGGGCCTCCATATTCAGAGGGCCCCGAAAGATCGACTATTTCACTCACTTTTAACCTTAAAATATTTTGGTTGGGTGCATTACGTTTTTTTGTCGCCCTGGTTCTTGAGCATTCAATTTCGCAGCTTAATAATGATTAAGTAATAAATATTTGGGATTTAATAGAAGATGTTGTTCATCGGAAATCCCGAAAGAAACTGTTATCGTAATCATAAAAAAAACAGCATCATACCAATATTATGAATGACATACTGTAATAAAATAAATAATAATGTAATTGATTACCCAAAAAATCAAAGTGATTTTTTTTTATATTCCAAAAGAGCCCCTAAGTTTTTATGTGCCCAAGGGCCCCAGCATAATCTAAGACGGCCCTGCTTCTACCCTGATATGAAAGTGAATGCATTAAGACTTAAGCGACTCCACTGAAACCGTTATGGCGATCGTCAGCTGAATTGGCGCAATCACTAGCATCATACCACCATATTTAGTTAGATTATTGCTGATGTAATTGGGACATATATCTTTAAGTTGACAGTTTGACGGGCATCAATGATACGAATACAAGAGCGTTATGCAAGTTTTGTGTTAGTTGAAAACTTGCAATAGGGGAAAGATAACCCATGACACTATTACTATGGTGTCCTACTTAGATAAGTGTAAACTATTTTTGATTAACAAATCTTCGAACTCCGAATTAGATTTGTTGGAAGATTAAAAATTGTTTATTTTATATGCATTTACAAATAAAAAAGAGAAAATGCAAACACAAATATACAATGCGAATGTGGATGAATGAAGATAGCCGGGGAGACCTAGGTTGACATTTTACGACAAATCGTTCAGGTACTCTTGCTAAAAAGTTTCCTTGTTCGGGTATTATCTAAAGACGATGTCTGAAGATGATGTCAAAGTCTACGCAATATGAAATTTGCATAAACAGAATAATAAATTTGAAAGATATGCAGAAATCGTGACATTTGGCCCTCCATACTCTTTGTCGCTTACACTTATCGCAAAAACATTTGTGTATTTAACACTTTTTTTGAATAAGTATTTAGAAGTAAAATATTTTCTTTCTTATTAACCATCCAACCCTTAACTTATATTTTCCAATAAACTACGATACCTTACTTTCGGAGAATAAACCATGTTAGAGTCTTCGCCTTAATTTAACTATGATATAAATATATATTTATATCATACTACTTTTGTTCCTAAATATAATGAAGCATTGTTCACATTTTTTACAGAGCACTTTAGTTCAATGGCGTCTGGTGTTTTGGATAACAATGGCAGTATTTATCGTTACGAACTTGGTCTTCGTAGCGTGGGCATCTGGGGATGAGCAGTGGTGGAACTCCTCAAACCAAGATCCTAGGAAACAAAACATAGAAAACGCTCCATCCGACAACTCAACGATGGCTCACAACGAAGTCAAGTTATAGAACTCTAAAAAAGTGGTGAACGTAAGGACAATTAAAGTGACAAAGTGGTGACAAATACTGATATCCTATTAGTCTTAAATTATTATGTTATTATATGTAGTTGAAAACTTGAGTTAAATATTTCTAAGGAATTCAGTATTAGGCTTGTAGAATACTGGATGTATGTGTCGTAGTTCTATGACGATTAATTTGGGTTCAAATCACCGCCTCTAATATTTCTGCTGATATAACGTCAGTGCTTGCCTTTGTAAAGTTAGTAGAGAAGATATAGAAATTTAAATGTCCAAATATTTAGAAAATTTGTCAGTTTGTTGGCTTTAATTATTGTGATAACAAAAATTAAGGCGAAGCCACATAGTTTATTGGTGTGTAATCGGAAAAGAAGTGGACTTAAAATCAAGCCCTGTGGGACACCTCTTTTTAGGGGTAGCATAAAAATAAAATATGACAAATGTAAGATATTAAATTAAACAGTTTCAATCCAGCCAGTGTAACGTGATAATAATATTAATGAAATATAAATAGATGCCTAAGCTTATTTTATATTGGAAATTAAACAACATTAACGCATAGTTAATGTCAAAGAACTTATAAAGATTGAATGCTTATAATAGCTTAAAATGTTAAATTAAGATTATACCTATAATGGGGCATGAATAATAATGAAGACTTGAAATTTCTTTAAATTCGTTTCTTTAATAAAGGGTATTTTTAATTTATTATTTGCTATGAGACATTAAAGCTTGTTCAATAGTTGTTTAGACATGTAACGGATTATCTGAACATTTACCGCAAAGAATGTTCAAATATAATTCGTGTAACACTTTTAATGTTGCTAGATTTTTAAGTTTTGTAGAGTAAGTTTATTTATATATCACGTACAAAAGGTTTTTAAGGCAAAATTTTCTTGCTTTGCAGACTGTACAAAATCATATTTCCAAATTAAATAAATCCTTTGGAAATAATGCAGTGTGAATGCTGGTATCTTCTTATGATTTTATTTATTTTTGACATACCTTCTGCTCATACTTTTGCCACATGTTCACCTATTTGATTTTTACACTGTGCGTTTCATTTAAAAAATAATAATTTAAATTCTTAAAAAGTTACAAAATAAATCGCAATTCGAGCCATAAATGTAAGTGATAATTATAATTAGTCGACTTAACTGACATCTGGCACTAACTACAACCGTGTTATTAATAAACAAGGATTTAAGATTTTTTTAATAAAAAAAGGAGTTATATTTTTTTTCACAGTGATACAGATTATAATATTGACTCAACTTTACTCTTACTTGAGACTTGTTTTTGTTAATAAGACGGGAGTTTTGAAAAGGAATTAGCAACGCATGTAACTATTTTAATTGTTTAGCCATTGTTTTGTACTCTTCCTAAAGATATAGGCTACGGTAGACTGAAACTTCATCGTTTGTTGATGAATGATCATGTTAATTTACAATGTAGAGGGTCGGGGGATATGAAAGTATTAATATGGGAACTTGTCTGCTTAGACGTTATTTGTCTGTTGCCTTCATGTATTAAAATAATACTTTATCGCTGGTACTAAAATGCAATACTATGCTTACTAAAAGACGTTTATTTTATCATTTTTTCTCAATCTCTCAAGTTCCTATAAATATGCCTGAAATATCGATTAATTTATTTTGCGGAAAATCAACAAAATTTGATATTACCAAAGTAATATTGATTCGATGTAATTAGCGATTTAAAAAATAAACAATGGTGGTAATTTTGTTGCGCACTTACTAAACTTATTTTAAGTTATCGCTATCTCCTTACAATGAAAGTAATAGAAAGAGACAAAGCACTCTTAGTCTGTCAGATTAGTTTGTACATGACATATCTACAAACGTTTAATTTATTGCTAGAAAATATTAAATTAAAACGTCGCAATGTGCGATATCCAGCCTCATCAGACGCCTATAAAATGTCCTATTCTTTTTGTTTTCGTTTAATTTCAAAAAGATAGCAAACACATTAAAATAAGTTCAGTTTGTAAACAGCAGAACTACTACCAATACCTTCACTTCTTTCTTGCATTTGCATAATCAAAATATATTGTTCACGTCACTAAAAACTTAGAAACGACGAAATGAAACTCAAAAGGCTGTGAACAATATGTATTTACCTCCATTTATAAGTGTTGTGCCATTCGACCTATGAGTGATAGTGCTTGGATTATTACAATACTATTGATTATTAATGTCTGAGATAATAGGTTATTTTTTTTAAATTAAGGATATATTATTGTTAAATAAAAATTATTTTATATAAATGCAGTTTCACTTAATTATAACCAAATCCTTTCATCCATAAGTTACGCAACAAAATTTATTTTATACATAGTTACCGTACCGTAGTACCGCTGTACTGGGCCTAAGGTATGCACGCAGCGCGGCGTGTCGAAGATTATTGGCTGTTGGATGTGGGTGTTAACCTTTCTGCTATTTGAAATATAGATTACGTAACTTAAGGATGGCCTAAATTAGAGATCGTGTAATTCCAAAATGAACGCCCCTCTTTTATGGTTACTACATGTAGGTGTACAAAATATAGGAAACACACATTTTTGGATTATGTTTCGCCAAAACCACTAAGGCGTGGTTATGTAATATACAGTTATTAGCGAAGAGCCTCTTGCGCGTTCCTGGTTTAAATCTAATGAGTTAAGCTGTCAAATATGAAGTGATTTTACCCTAGTTAAAAGCTAACTCAAAGTTAAATACTTAACCCCGAGAAACGTGCATGTGGCTCTTACTGCATTAAAATCAGTAACTGTGAAAAAAAAATCAAGGAAACGCAAATTTATAACTGCAAAAAAATATCAATAAAAAGAAATCTGACTTATGAATACACAGGACCAATCCATGTACTATAGGTCGTCAGAATTAAGTATTACGCTCGTTGAACACTTAATTTACTAAACACTTTAAATTTTCAACCAATAATAGGCTGCCACGTCATCTATGTGTATCATGTCATTGATTGGCTGTCAATTAGACTGTGTTTAGTTAAAAAAGCATCTTTTTAGTGGTAAGGCGGCATGTGTTTTGTAGTGAGTATTACCACCGTCACTCATTTACGTTTGAATGATGATTAACGAAAAAGATGCAAATGTCAGTCACCGCTTTACATGCTTGATTATCCGTCAGTCAATTCAACGTCTGTGGTAAGACCCGCTGAAGGGAGTCATTTTGTATGGTTTTATTTCCTTTGCATCCTTTCGTAAATTTGATTCTTATTGCATAACATGGACCACGTTGGACTAAAGGGGAAAGGATCTTTTCAATACGTTGCGTTTGGTAACCTAATGGGGGAAAGGGGGTTAGAAAATTGTAAAATAGCATCTTGATGACTGTACTAACTTTGTGTAGGCGTTCACTTTCAAATTAGGTAATTTTTGAGATGGTCCTTTGGATAGATTCAAATTCATAATTAAATTATTATTGGTCACTCGTAAGTTAGAAACGTCTTGAAAACGGACCGTTACATACATGCTATGCTATGCTTGCTATGCTATAAAATATATAACTTGCTGACATACCTCTTAGAGATTACGATTCGTACAAAAAACTACCAACAACGAGCGGAACGACTCGTATCTTAAATACAGAACATTAATGTATTTGACCATAATTAAAAGAGGGGCGACCCGTTTCTAAATTCGTAAGAAAACAACATCATCTCACCATCAAAAGGACCATCCTTGAAACATATTAGGTTACAATATCACAAAAAATAACTAGCGTAAACTGAACACTTATAATACTAAAACATCATAGTACAACATTTTCCAAAAGTAGTATAAAAATATAAATAATAAACTCCAAAATCATTAACAAAAAACAATTTCCATAAACAAATTGAACAACTATTATTCCCAAGTCTCAATACTTAATACATTCCTTTTGCACACAAAACATTACATTTAAATACACTTGAGTAACATATAAACATATAGAAAAGACCAACACGCTTTATTCTTTGTAAGAATTTGTCGGTTGCAAATGGTTTCATCGTGTATCCAAAATTTCATTAGTGTTATTAGTAATTCACACCGATATTACAAATTCACAGAAACGAAGGTGCTCATAATATAAAACAAAGTCGCTTTCTCTGTCTCAATGTCCATTTGTATGCTTAAATCTTTAAACTACGTAATGGATTTTGACGTGTTTTTTTTTAATAAATAAAGTGATTGGATATAATATGTATATTTTATAACCGTCTGAAGCCGGGGCGAGCTGCTAGTTTTAAATAAATTGCACCATCAACCGCGTATATTTATGGCCTATCAAGTCATGTTGTAAAACTTGCAAAAAGCGCTGATTTATGCGGGAAAAAATCTACCTTTATAATAAAACGCGCTTATAACATTAGGCAAGTTAAACAAGGTACCCATATCATTAAAACCACATTCTAGCGAGCCGATAACAGCTGTTATATTTGAAAATGTGCATTATCATCCGTCTTGAACTTTTTTGTCTTTAAAAAATCGCTATTTTTAAAATCTTAATTACTCAAAACCATCACAATGTTAATGCCCCTTTTTTTCCTGTGTCCCTCAATATTTTTCTAGAAATGTACTAACTACTGTTGTGTACGTCTAAAGACTTTTACAACGTCACCGGGCTAGTGGGCGAGCAGAGTGCTCAGCCAGAGATTAAAGTATGGGTGGGGCCTTGGACCCCCCTCCCTCAGAGTGTCTCCTGTGAGACCGAACCTCGGCTTAGGATGAGATCGTGGTTTGCGTCGGAGGACATCGTGGCCGTGTTCCACCCAGGGCCGAACAAGGGACCTTTAAATATATTAGTCGTTCGAAAATTTACGACTTAGGGTGATGACGTAAAACGAAAGGGAGATTGACATTAGCTACTAAATAAGTGGTTTTTTAAAGACTAAGAAATAAAAGCTCGAGCAAAGCTGCGGGCGAAAGTTAGTCTGCATGTTACAAAACAAAATACAAATATATCATCTCACGACCAATTATTAAACCTCAGAAACCCCGCAGTTTGATTGGTCCGGCCCTTGCCGCATTGGTGACGTCACTACTTTCTTAACGCCAACGAATAATAGCAAACATATTTGACTGAATTCAAACAGTTATTTCTGTGAATTATAAATCCTACGACAAAATAATAAAACGTGTTGGTCGGTACATCAATACGACCATTTATTATAAATACAACCATTTATTAAATAATTTTCATTGGAAATATCCACAGGCCTCAAAAAAGTACGAGCTAAAAGAATTAAATAAAAGCATAAATAAATTTGTCTTGTAGAAATATAATCAAATTTAAAAATACAATAAAATAAAATTAGACAAACATTGGTCCAATCAGAACCAGTCTAATATTTTTAAACAGATTTTAGTAAAGAGATAAATACATGTACTAGCAAGGCTCGGGAATATTTCCCATGGATTATTTTCGGATAAAACATACATCAATACGATTTTTATCTACTTCTTTAAGCTTATGACTTAAGTAAAAGTAAATAATGTCTTTATTAGTACATAAACTGAAACGAGGACAATAATATACCCAAAAATGTAACATCGCCCTTCGTTATTGGTGTAAACTATAGTATTTGAGCAAAATTAAGACCGGAAAAGCGGACTGAGACAAAGATTGCCTTTTTCTATCTCTTTCTATAATGTATTTTCTCTTCTACAGAATAAGTAACTGGGAATATCATGTAACACAATTCAAACATCAATTTTACACGAAACGACGTATAAATAATTTACATTTATCTGTCGATTGTGACAGATGCCTCCTGTCAAATCTCCTTCTTCTTTTCACTCTAATGTCAATGTCATTAATGTCAGAGCTGTACAAGTACTTGATATTTGTATTACACGACTATTTACGTTCAAAAACATCAATATCATGGTATATATTCAGAATACAAACACTTTTGAGTGCGTGGTATATATTGATCAACATATCAAATAAAGGAGGAGGCCTGCTTGTTATTGGCAACGCACATGAGCAACACGAAATGAAATATTATCTACTTGACAGTTTTAATCTAAAGAAAATATATATTTACGACTTTCGCATGAGTTTCTCTAAGTCTCAATTTGTCACTAAAAATATATTATCTGTGATAATTTTTGGCACCTCATTTGATGTAAGCTCGCTGAGTTCGTTTCACCGGATCATCACAATTAAATAATTGCGAAAATAATTAATTCCGAATTAAACGGCAAATGGCTGCTTTTTGCTTCGGAATTAAGTTTTAGAATTTTAAAGACTCATCATAAGAAATGCTTTTATTATTCTAGGTTCTTGTTATGCCCAACCAAACCTGTTTAGCACAACTGTGCTAAACAAAGTTGCCACTTTTTGGCTAATTTGGTTCCACCAGAGTTCCATTTTCATCAGGAGGGTAAAAAAGTTTTATTCTAAAATACAAACCTTACAAAAGACAGTATTTGCAGCAAAAATAAATGTTCTTACCATAGTAAATTAGGCCTTTATTCCAGTTTAAGTAAGATTTAATTTAGATCGAAGGTTATTTGACACAATGTAAACATTTTACTCATTCATTCACGGTCATATAATTAGACTATATATAAATAGACTATATAGGATTGTGAGTTAAAAAAATTACTTCGTTCAATTATATTTTGTTGTACATCTTGTACCGTCCGACAAATAAAACTTTAACTACTTTGATGTCAATAGTGTGTAACCATCTACCCATAGCCAACTGTCTATGATTTATAAAATATATAGACTATAAGCTCGTGTTGTGTCTTTTATTGTGGCTGCGTAAAATTATATTACAGCCCTAAAAGTTTCTTATAAGGGAAATCGAATGGATTACAAATACATGAAGTTATACGTGGTAAAAGTACAATTGTGTGCTTGTAGCAATTTTGCAACATAGTACAAGCGCCGAGAATAAGTAAGTCTCCTGATCACCTACATTAATATAGGTAGAATATCTAAAAATAAATTAAACTGCCAATATGATTTTATTAATAGGTTTCAAGAAATGTATTTAACTCTCATATGTCTTGCTTTCCATGTTAATAGAGTTAATGTGTAATAAATGTTGAAGTTGATACATGAATGAATGAGTGAATGATACGATGAATGAATGAATACTTTTTATTGTGTACCAATCAATTAGAGACAATAATACTTCAATTGTTAAAATATTTAGCTCGTGGTACACAAAGGCGGTCTTATCGCTTCTCTCAGTCAACCTTAAAGTGAAAGAGACCATTTATGTATTTAAAACTAAGATAGGATAGATGCTCAGTGCGTTGGTTCTTTGAGTAATTTAGACGCCTCCTCCTTCAAAATTTCAGAATAGGTCCATTACAGATGTTGGAGATGACGTTTCGCTTAAGTCGGTACGTTGACTGAGGATCCGCAAAGCCTCGTTGGATGGAATGTGTGTAACGCCCTTATTGGCCAAGGACGCATCGGCTTCTTTCGACTGCTTCGCGATATCCAACCGAAGACGACGGGCATCCTCATAGTCCATATTCAGGAGAATGCATGATTCCAATAGTCTGGAAGTTTTTAAGTTTTGTCATGAGATGATTATAAATAAGATATTATGATTTACGAGCTTTCTTTTGTTTTAGCACACTAATCTCTAGCATTAAGTACCAAATTTGAAAAAAAAATTAACACTGAAAATCGTGCTTGATTTTGAAAGAACCATAGCGTCAGTGTTCGCCATTGTCGTGTTCCATATTTCGATTATTGTCATTGTGTAGGATAAGGTAACGAAAGGGTCCCGGCCCACAATATTACCAGTATCATCTATAGACGTCTACTATAGCTTACCAACAAATAAACTTAAACCAGTTTTTATAGTTTTTTTTAGATGTATGTGTCGTCATAGTGTGAGTTTACGTATATAAATGAAGAAAATGTTCTTACTTTGGCAAGATTTTCAACTGGCTAGATGAAGAGGAAGTAATTTTGTCCGGTGGAGCGAACACGGGGACGAGGTTCCTCTTAA
Source organism: Calephelis nemesis (assembly GCA_002245505.1). Lineage (NCBI taxonomy): Eukaryota > Metazoa > Arthropoda > Insecta > Lepidoptera > Riodinidae > Calephelis > Calephelis nemesis. The sequence continues at coordinate 93,254 of NJDD01004848.1, read as the reverse complement.
CATCGTGAGTGAATTGAAGAGTGCCGCCTGTGTTGAACCAGTTCTCTAGGACCACCTCCTATTGAACGAAATGTAAATTTATACAAATGTAATAAAAAAAGAACAAGAAAATTTGGGAGGATTGATTTCCTAGGTTCGACGAAAATATACCGTGCTGCAATATCCCAATCTAGTAACGTATAATGCTGATGACCAGACTGCCTCATCAGCAACCTGACCATACAATAGCCATCCTATCCCGAGATCCAACAGTCACGCTCCAATCTCCGAAGAGACCACTAGTCTCTCATTCTATATCGGTTCTATACTATTTCTACTATTTCTTTTATAATTCTATATCTGTGTTAATTCCATTTCAGTTAAATAAAATCTTTGTTTAAAACAACAACCACCGAGTCCGGCCTAACAGTGCGGAGAGATTTTTATAATGAAACACACAGTTGCACGTTCACAAAGGCGAGAGTGAGGCAGAGGAGATTTTTACGCTAAGACATTTATAAAATACATAAGCAAGTAATTATTTACTAAAACAAGTTATTTACTTCATATTAGAACTGAAAGACATTATGATCTCTTAGGTACCGACGCGTGCCATCCTTCGGTTCGAGTTGCTCTGGCCGATGTAGTCTATGGTCGTCGTGCATAAAAATAGAAACAAATAGTGCAGAAAAATAGATGAAATTATATCTTACTACATTAAACCTTGCAGCTATCAGAGGATGATAACGAAAAATTCAATAGAAATAGAATATCTTCTATATATACTATAAAATACGATGTTATTTTTTAGCGCCATTAAGAACTTAAATCAGGAAAGTCCTTGTATGGTGACCATAAATTGGATGACATGAGTTTGGTAGTCTATACATTAGCTAGTTAACTTGTTTTACAGTGACTGATATTGTAAACCGACTTACAGTGACCGACATCTGTAAAGAAATTGCCGTCACCTAAAAGCAATTTACAGTGACTGACATCTTAAAGCAACTGGCAGACACTTTAAGAAACTTATTTCAGTTATATAATATGTCAACACAAAACAACCTTACAGTAGACTAAATTCAGCTACCATAGATTGGTATAAAAAAAATGTTTCATGACATTAAAGTTCAGACTGAGATGGCAGGTACGGATTACGAGTCGTCGATTGCTCTTAAGCCCGGTCTGAAGAATTTTAAGAAAAAGACACTTTAAGGTTTACAAACATAAGAGCGTGGCAAGTGATTTTTTACTGTTCTCGATTATATAAGGCAGTATCGTAGACGCATTTTTGACAGCATATAAGTGACAAAGAAGTTCCTTAGCATGTCAACCACATCAGGGTTATATAGGTATTTTTTGCATTTTTGTTATTTTATATTACCTATCTAATCTATATATTTTTGCATTTTTGTTATTTTATATTACCTATCCAGGGTTATATAACACTTCAGGGTTATATAGCCCTGATGATGCTTGTATAGCGAAACCGGTTGGCTAAATTATAAAAATAAAAAATAATAAAATATATTGTGGAAAGTACAAGTGTTTCTAAATAAATTACATCAAGAATGGAATTCCACCAAGCTCCGACGATAAGAAGTATAGAATCTAGTTTCTAGTACATGAACTAAGCAAGCGGGCTTTGCACCATCGAGAGAAAGATGGTCGAAGTTTTTTCTTGATTATTGAATTTCGTGTTGATATTGAGTGAAATTAGTCAATTTTGGTGGTGAAAGTACGCAATTGAAATAATCATGAAGAAATTAGCATATCGTGTATTTCCTCGTTGCCGCCAAATCTCATTACGTGAGCTTGAGTAATGAGGCCACCGCTTTACCCAAGAGCCTGACATGACTTACTGACGACTTATGACTAACAACTACTTATAATTGATATAAAATTTGATGCAAATTTCTACTTGACTAATGGCAAAATACTAAAGTATAGGCCAAAACCTAAAGAAAGAAGAAAGAACTAAACAAGCCTAGCGGTCGGTGCGCCGAATGAGTACCTCGTAGAGATAGTTGTCGAGATGGTGCGCGAGCGCGGCGCGCAGCTGGTGCGCGAGGCGCGGCGCGAGCGCGGCGGC
>NJDD01004848.1:64218-77706 GCA_002245505.1 Calephelis nemesis | reverse complement strand
TATGATTTACCTTTTCGACTTCATGAGACCAATCATTCGATATGTACTCAAATCACAGTAAATATTATTTTAAATAAAAGCAATTAAAAAATATATATCACACACTCGTTAAAAGTTGGTTACAAATGCAAAGAAAAAAATGATCGCTGACCCTAAGTATTACGTTAGTGTAGAACAAAACCAAAAGCGTAGTTTTTCATACAAACATTACTGTTCTACTAATATCATAAATGGGAAAGTTTGTAAGAATGGATGGATGTTTGTTAGTTATTCACTAGTGAAAAGATTTAGAAGAAACTTGACAGGAATAACGTTAATGTATCAGAATAACATATAGGCCACAATTTATAAAAAAAAGCGGTTGTCTGTAAAGTCGGTTTACTGACGATAGTTGAACGTGACAGCGTCATAAGAACGAAGGCCGATTGTGCCTCTTTGTCGCACGTCCGCGCTCTCGCTTGCACTTCAAGCCTTAAATGGCACGCCTCAAAGCGAGGACCGCATGAGTCCTGTTTTTTGTGCGTGCAGCCGGTTCCATCGAATTATAAGACGATGTCACGATCTGAGTTAGAGAGGGCTAGGGGGGTTCCAATCCTTTTTTTTTGCTCTGATTATTTAGCTGACATGTCACATCTATAAACTACCAACTCTTCCTAATGCTATATGTTCAAGTCCAAACATTATCGAGATTTCTAAATTAATGAGTAAATATTTATTCGCTTGTCTATTTTAGATTACATGTTTAGAAACACAGAAGGATATTTACAAGGATTTGCCTAAATACTGCCTCTGTGGTCTAGCTGTCCAGACAGACTTGACGGACAGACGGACAGACTTGAAGCCGGACAGGCTTCAGACTTGAATTCTTGAGGCCTAGAACTCGATCCCCGGGTAGGGCATCGTAACGACATAAAAAAGTTATATGCACATAAATACTCATCAAAATCAGTTATTCAAAGTATAGAAGCTATTATCACCTTTATCGCCTGAAACTGGTGCTGAAGTATCTTCAGGTTCTTGTATAAGAAGCAAATATTTTGTTAAGCAGTTGAACTTGTTTAACACCTCTTTTGGTACTGGAGAATGTTCTACTGCATTTGTAAATGGCCATTTCAACAGTTTCAATACTTCTTCATAATGTCTAAAATATTACATTCAATACAGTTTTAATATCAATTAAAATTTAAAAATTTCCTTGGTTTATATCCAACTATGTTATGTGAACTTCGTTTTATAATCAAACATTTTTTTAATGTCAATGTATTGAAAAGGAAACTATCATACACTCTCCAATTCGGTCATAATCCGTTCAGAAATTGAGATGTGATTGTAATAAAAAATACAATCATTTTATTTTTCATGCTCTGAACTATATTCTTATTACAAAGCCTTAGCCTTAGCTATATAATAAGAATATACTGTACTTATACAGTATGTCTAAATTTAGCCCAGTATTACATGCCAGTCTTTCATACTTTTCATGTAATAAAATGCAGAACAAACAGGCAGTGCTGCTGAAGACAAGAAACAACAGTCATAACTGGTATCTTAAGCCATGTGTGCAAGTCCTTTCTTACCCAACAGCATGGAAACACTGGCGAGCACTAAGCACCAAGCATGAAACTTTTTTTGACCATAACACTGATTAGCTAAATTTGAGAACAAACTGTGTTAGAGGACTTTGGTCATATTAATTCTTGCTGCCTTAATGACTAAGTTTATTATTGTCACGTTTTAGCAGATTAAACCTTAGATCTTTTGTAGTAATCTAACAGACAGGATGGGTTTTTTTTCAAAAATGAGAAATTTATTTTGGTTTGCCTGTCAATCCTATAAAAAATTGGGGCTAATCTGAAAAAAAAGAAAAATTTTAGATATGTATTGCCTTAAACCAATAGTACCATCTTTGTGTATCTTTAATTACATAATAAAGTGATAGTGGTGGTAATTTTGTTGCGCACTCACTAAACTAATTTTAAGTTATCGCTGTCTTCTTTCAACGAAAGAAACAGAATGAGACAAAACGCTTTTAGCGCTGTCAAATTAGACCGTACACGTCATTTCTACAGACGTTTAAACTATTATTTGGAAAACGTCGATTAAAAACATCACGGTTTGTCATGTTCAGACTAATCTGACGTGTCTAAAATGTCCCATCTCTATTGTTTTTGTTTCATTTGAGAAAGATAGCATGCATCTAAATTAAGTTTAGTTTGTGAACAGCAGAATTACCACCAGTGTCTGATGTAAAAAATGAATAATGGTTGGTGTGCTCTAAAATAATAATCCAAAACATATATACATCCATACGTATCTTCACACTATGGGTTCGCAGAGAGTGCCAAACCTCATGGTTTTGGCTGAACTCCCTAGCTTCATTACCCTTTTCATACAAACACTGGTTTCGGAGACTCTTGACACCACCTTCTGATAACACCAGAGTGATTTGTTAGTGGAATGTCAAAGTTAATTGAGAACATCATATGTACAAAATAAATTTTTCATACTACTACCACAAACCTTGTTAAATTATCCTTTAGAGTGTTATGCCAATAATGAGCATTTTCTTTTATGTATATGCCTCGATGTCCTTCATTATACTGTTTATACAGATTTTTCATTTCACCATACAATGCAACTAATTGTTCATCATCTTTGCATTGTTTCATTTGGGTACTGAAATGAGAAAAATTTGTTCAACTATCTTCAACCCTTTAAAACATAAATAAAACAGTGCATTTAATATATTCTGAAGCCAAAAAAATAATTTATAATACTAATTTATCAGTTTCATCTCCTGAATTGATTTACGAAGTAAATAAAACATGGTGATGTGTTTTGATTCTAGTTTCACCGAAGAGGTAGGCAGAGGCAACCAGGGCTCCCTTGACTAGCCGAAGACATTAAGTCTTCTAATGTGATAGGTGTCAAACCAGATACATATTCAATCCCGGGCAGCGCATTTTTTAATAGCCATTTGAAAATGTACAATTTCTAATTTTATTTGTTGCTATCCAGCCCCCTGTTTCTGTATCGTTTTAGTGATAATCACTGGGCAAAGTGTACATCAAATAGCTGTCTAATGACGTCTTTTATATTTGCTATCTCCTGTGACCAACAGAAATACATAAGGCAAAGACACTTAGAAAAAGATACTAAATAGCCCCTCAGGTTCGTCAAGAAGTCAAGTCCACCAGTATACCACATAGTGGTCAAGTAATGGTAGCGTGCTGTGCAGCAATTTTTGCACGCATATGCAACGCACCAGAGGATCTACCATCAGGAGAGCCATATACTTGAGAAATATTCTAAAGCTAATACTCTTTAAAGAAACTTGGTACAAACATGAGGATACCAATTTAAGTGTAATTTTCCTAACTTACCTTAATTCCTCTACTTTGGCATATGATTGTAAATATGTTAAAACTCCTTCTAATTTACTAATAGCTGCAAATCTTTTATCAAGCTCTTGTCGGAGTGGTTCTGTTTTTAGCAAGAATTGTTCTACTTGCTCCTGTAGATCAGTGCTCCGTTTTTTAAAACTTTCAATTTGATTAGCATATTTGTCAGATTTCCCAATAGCCGATGATAATTGGGTTTTGACTTCATTGCTTGCATGTTGAATCTAATACAGTAATATAAAATTATGTAAAAAATATAATATAACTTTTAAATACAGCAAGACATCCTTAGGAAATGAAAAGATATGCCCATCTACATGATTTAAGGAATTATAAAAAAATGCTACAAATTAGTACAATCACGGCTTATATATATTTTACTAGGTATTCACTGATTAAAACAAAAAAGCTAATGATAGACAGAAGTTATTACATTCTAGTTCTGTAATTATTCAACAAAAGTGGTAACTGCCTGTGCTTATTCCTGCTGTAATAATGCTACTGTTGCAAACAACAACGAGATAGGAAGGTAGATAACTTACCTAAGAGCTAAAAACTTATTTTCAGGTTTTGCTAAGTTGAAGATGGGTTTAAATAAATTACAGACTTAGAAGTCTATAAGCTCTGTGTGTGCTTTAAATCATAAAAAGTCAGTATGGTGTAACCAATGTCCTACTGTTTTATTAATAAACTAGACTAAGGACAGTAAAATTAGTTTGAGATTAAAGTCTGTATCACAGCATAATTAAGACTGTAAAGGTTAAAGTTTTAGTTAGTTTGGTATATTAAAACCAGGAAACTGTAACTATATTATCAATAAACATGGACTAAAGTACTCCAAGGTTCAACCTGGTGGTATGATCTACAATATAAAACAATAAATGTAAAACATTCTGTAACATCAACTTTAGTCTATGTTTATTAAAAAGACAATATGAGTAGTTATGATAAGCCCCTAAACATATTTACACCAGTTTTAATTCAGAAAATACTTACACAATTTTCTAAAATGTCACGTCTTACTAAAAGATCGTCTATTAAACTGCTTGCATCTACATCGTGAATATCTTTACCAAGTTTAAAGTTGAGATCTTGAATAATATCTTTTTTTAAATCTTCTCTTAAATTTGACTTCATATACGACATGGTTAATGTAATAAATTCTAAGACAAAAGCGTAATAGTAATTTAAAAACTATTATAAGTTTTCATTAAATGTATTGGTTTTTGAAATATCAAGATTTATTTTTCTTACAAGTTTACTTTGCCATCTGGCACAACATTTTTTAATCATTTTCGGTACACTTCCATATAAGTGAAATAAAAAAAAATATTGATTAATGTCTAAATGATATTTTATTGATGAGTGATGACGTTATTCCCTGTTTGGTGTTTTTCAAATTTCCACCTGTGATTTCCACTTTTCCAATTTCCAATTTCTACCTGTCATTTGAGGTGTCAACTGTCACTTATGATTTAGGTACCTACCTATCTATTCGTCAGATTGTCATACCATAAGTGTCAAGTCCAGTGATGACACCACGCATTAAAAAATGCACTAGATTGACTTCAAAGTTCAAAATTCCCTAGATTTCTAAAAACCTGTTTTTAGCGAAAAAAAACTCTATAAAGAATTACAAGTAATGTGCTAGATACAAATTAATGCAGTTATGAAAATAATGTACAAACATACAAAAAAAAATATCACTACAAAAGAGGCAGAGGCTTAAACTGGAAAAAAGATTGAATATAAAACGATCAAAACAAAGGAAATATAAATATATAAGATTAAATAATATTATTATGAGACTGGTTATAAAAGATAGAGGAAAAACAAAAAAAAGTATTAAAAATAAGTTAAACATAGTCGTGGAAGTCTTAGCGCTATAGTGAAAGAAGATGAATTTATCGTTCATCATTTTATTTTATAATTTGTTTGTAAATAATAGTTGGATATTCAAGGATATGACATATAAATAAATAAACAGAGAAACAACATGAAAAATTTTAAGTAATTACTGGCCAAAGAGATACCTAAGGACTTAAATAACCTATGAACTTAATAAAGGGAATGGCTCAAAAAAGGGGAAAACTAACGAGATAATAAGAAATTTGAGAAGTAAATAAAAAATAAAAAAGAAACAAGAAAGTTATTTAAGACGTATTTACTAGGCGGTAGAGTTTCGCTGCGACTCGCCCGGATTGGTACCACCGCCTTACCTATTCCTGCCGCCATAACGTCACGACGTGTTCCGGTTCGGAGGGTAAGGTAGCCGGTAAACTTACTTTTGCTCGAGGCCTAACATCCCGGCCTCTGGTTGGCAACGCACCATTACCATCTTTGGTGTCTCTAGGCGGCGGGAATTTCTTACCATTAGGAAATCCGTCTGCTTGTTTGCCTTCCAATGTCTTAAAAAAAAAAGACGTGGCAGAAAAACCCAGAAAGACACAAATTAATATAAATAAACATGAGTGGAGTTTTGGCGCCATCGTGAATGAAGATGTTCGTACTTTTCCTAATTATTAATTTTCGTATTTATATTTAATAGAATTAGTTAGTTTAGGTGGGAATTAGTTTAGTTTTGTTTAGTGAACGTGCACAAAATGAAATCTTCGTGAAGTAATCAGTGTATCCTGAATTCTCGCAGCCGCCAAACCTCCCAAAGTGAGCTTGTGTAAAGTGATCACCGCTTTACTCAAGAGCCTGATGTGACTTTGTAAATAGTGACTAATGACTGTATAAGAATAATTAATACGGAAGACTGGTCACTAATGACGTAATAATTAACAAGGAAGACGTGGCAGTATGGCTTAAAGGTCTTAGCCGGCCCCAGAAAGGTGCAAATTAACCTAAAAAAAAGAATTAGAAACACCGATAAAATCATTGACCTCTAATTATATGATAAAATTTACCAATTGTCAGGAGTTTTGGCGCCATCGTGAATGAAGATGGTCGTATTTTTTCATAATTATTGTATTTTGTGTTTATTTTGAGTGAAATTAGTTAATTTAGGTGGGAATTAGTTTAGTTTTGTTCAGTGAACGTGCACAAATAAAATAATAATGAAGAAATTAGTGTATCGTGAATTTCCTCGCTGTCGCCAAATCTCATAGACGAGCTTGTGTAACGAAACCACCGCCCGCTTTACTCAAGACCCAGACATGACTTCGTAAATATTGACTGAATATATAATGAATATGGAAGACATGAATTGAAAATATTTAACAGGAAAAAGATTTATTATACGGAAGACGTGGCTGTATGGACTCAGATCCTTTCCCTTTCCCCGATGGGATAAAATTAAAAAACAAACAATAAAAAACAAAATTACTAATTGCCATTTGTCAAAATGAAAATAAAAATATTGACGCTTTAGATTTGAAATTTGGGTTTTCAAAAGATCTTTTTTCATAAATGCCTAATCATACAGTGAATAAATTAAATTAGAGTACCTAATAAATTGCATTAGACATAATTATAACATTCCTACTTTGTGTTCAACAAAACCTAAAATTTAACTTTCTACAAAATGCTTGCTTTTATAGCAAAAAACAAGAACGATATTATTTATTTGTCACTTTTATTATTTAGTGTTCTTGTAGGGCCCTACTACAGAAAATTAGCTACAACAGAATCTAAGAAATGGGGAGGCACAATCTTAGGATTGTTGCTGATAATTATTGTGTCTGGCTATAACGCTGCTCATCCCATTATGTCTGGAATATTTGGTATAATGGCTATTAGAACAACGTCCATCGCGTAAGTGGAACTTAGTCTTTGAGATTAAAAATTTGTTACTACAGTCTATTGTTGAATCAAGCATTTTTTTTAAAATACTGAAATATGAAATCTTGTCTTCAATATCGGCTGGAGGCGCCAATGTGTGTACTGACAAAAATATGTCTACTTTGCTTTTCTGTTCCAATTTAGGAAAATGGTAATGAAAAATCTCATTCAGCTATTTAGTAGAAGTTCAGTTACTAGAATTTGCTGCTAACTGTTGCTACTGCACAAGACCTCAGTCTTGTTGTACTTTGTGTTGAAAACTTTGAAGAAAATAGAAAAATTGTGTGTTTTGCAAGCATAGATTTATAATCTATACCCATCAAAAAAATTGGAGTGCCTGTTTGTTGTATTGAAATAACTTTTTTTCTGTTTGTATTTATATGAATATACAGTACTTAATATATCATAACAACTCTTACAGTTTTTGTCTGTTTGAGTGTCCATTTGTTGTGGCTAATCTTTGATAAGTCAGGACTGATGTTGACGGGATTTTCAATATAGGCTAATTTAATTTAGAAAAATCGTAAATGAACTAAATTAAATATTAGTTAATTTTGACTTGAACGAAGCCACATTTATTGTTTAATTTACCTTTGTTTTATGTGTTAATTTTAACCACATTAATTATATAGTTGGAGTTGGTTTTTACTGCACTTAATTGTCACTTAATTTTTAACATTAAAATATATTTAATCTGAGTTTATTTATGTTAAAAAAAGTATTTTTTTTACCACAATTTTTATTATAAGTTTCTTGGTAATATTTGACAATACCACAAACTTAGATGTTTTAGTTAATCATGGAGTTTGTTTATTCAACGAGAAACAATGAGATGTAAGTTACATGCACCAACTCTCAATAATTCCTATGAAATTGTTTATGATGGAACTGAATTCAAACTGCATCCTGCACCGTCAGCACTTGTTGTCATTTTTGTTTGTATCTCTATCCTCATTAAAAAAGTATATAGATATAAGTACTAATACTGCCAATAATAAAGCAGTCAGACAATAGTTATGGATTTCTCAAATTAGTTTTTGTTATGGGAGAAATATAAACAAGCAGATGGACTTTCTGATTAAACATACAACAGTATCTGATGCATTATTAAGCTGGAATGTTAAGCCTACTGTACGAGTAGTTTTGTCTCCTTCACCCTAATGTTCTTTGTGTGCGTTACCCCAGCTAGAAAGTAGCACCTAGACTGATGTGAGTGGGACAAATAATTAGTGTTCGATGTGCTGTAAATGTGCGCCGAATAAAAAATTTGTGCATGTTCTCATTTTGGAAATACAGTGTAAACTCCATGTAACGTCACTCGATTTAACGACAAACTCTTTAAAGCGTTGAAATCAATTGGCTTTAGTTGGTTTAACTTGTATTCCATACAATGATACACTCTATATAACATTACACCCACTCTCAATGACGACAACAATTGAGTAATGAAAAGTACCTTTTAAGTTGCTAAAATTAGTAAAAACTGCGCATCTGTGCACATTCTTTTGTCTCTTTATTATTCTAGCCCGCAATAAACTCGACTGTCGGCATCATGCTTACGGAACTTTCTAAGAAATTCGTTCTTTTGTTTACAAATTGGGATTGCTTGCACGTGTAGACTGCTTGACGATGCCGAATAAGTAGGAGTCATGGATTACAACGCTATCATATTCTTAGTTGCTCACAAACTTTCAAACTGTAAACATGGATAGTAAAAGAAAATCACTGTGTATTGACGAAAAAGTTTTACTGATACGCGCTATAGAAACGGGAGAGAAGATAAGTGATGTTGGCAAACGCTTTGGATTTAGTCGCTCTACCGTGTCCACAATATGGAAAAATAAAGAAAAAATTCTCCAAGCTGAGGGCGAGAGAAAATCTTCCAAAAAATTAAAGAAACCTAAATACGAAGACTTGGATCAAGCTATACTATCATGGTTTCATCGACAACGCCAGAATAATATGCCTATCTCGGGACCACTCGTGAAAGCTAAGGCGGAGAATTTTGCTGAAGAACTTGGTTTAACTTCTTTCAAAGCATCAGAAGGATGGTTTGGAAAATTCAAGCAACGTCATCATATTAACTATGGTAAAATAAGTGGCGAAGCACGAAGTGTTGATACGAATGTGACTCATGATTGGATTACTAGAGTGTGGTCAAAATTCATTGAAAAATACGCGCCAAGTGACATTTTTAATGCTGATGAAGCAGGAATTTTCTATAAATTGACTCCAGATAAAACTCTGAAGTTTAAAGAGGAAAAGTGTGTAGGAGGAAAGCTTTCCAAGGAACGTATTACGGTGCTTATGGCTGCTAATATGGATGGCACAGAAAAAAGAAAGCTAATGGTAATAGGCAAATCGAAAAATCCGCGCTGTTTTAAGAAAATTAAAAAATTGCCAGTGACGTATAAAGTTAATAAATCAGCTTGGATGACCAGTCAACTTTTTGAAGAAGAAGTGCGAAAGTGGGACGCAGAATTAAAGGGACGAAAAATTTTACTTCTTGTTGACAACTGCCCACCCGTTTATATCAAACCTTCAAAACATAGAGTTGGCATTTCTTCCTCCAAATACGACTAGTATCTTACAGCCAATGGACCAGAGTGTGATTAAAAGCCTCAAGGGTCACTACAGAAGGAAATTATTGACGGAGCTAGTCGAATCTGAAGGTAAAACTTCTGTTAATATGCTGCACGCAGTAAACTTTTTATCTAAAGCCTGGGAAGATGTGACGCCCACAACTATAAAGCACTCTTTTCGACATGCTGGACTTTGTACCAATTCTACGATTGATGAGGTGGAAACAGAACTTGAGTTTGATAGCGACGACGATCTTCCATTAACTGAGTGGATTCAACAGGTCAACATGGCAGGAAATTCGGTAAATCTTCAAACCTACATCGAAGTAGACAACTGCCTTCTTACAACGGCTTCACTCACAGACATAGAAATTCTGGATTCAGTAAGAAAAACTGAGGTTCAGGTTCAAGAACAAGGAGATGAAGATGAGATGGACGAGCTTGAGCCTCCACCGAGCGTTAAAGAAGCTCTGAAAGCAACTAAATTATTGGAAAATTACTTCCTTTATCAGCAAGATGCCTCAATATCACAAGATATGAATAAAATAATAAAAAAAATACAACAAAATTACTGGTGCAGCAAAAGGTGTCAGACAAAAATAACAGAGTATACGCAATAGCGTTCAAATAAGTTTTTTTTTGTAAATACATAACTTCTAACACTAGACTAAAATACGTTTTTTTTTCGAATCCTGATTTTCCTTTCTCTCCATTTAACGACCACTCTCTATAACGCCATAAAATGCATAGTTCGTTCAGTGTCGTTATATAGAGTTTACACTGTAAATGGAAAAAACACTTCCAGCTAGGGTAACGTTACCCCAGCAATAAAAATCTAAACTAATTATCGCAGAGTTATAAATTGTGTATGAGCAGAGAGCTTATATTTGTGCAAATTTGTGCGCTAAAAATAAAATTTGTTCGTCTTCAGGTTTTCGAGATATTGCGTTTCCTGCTGCGGTAACATTTTGCAAAATCGTGTATCTCAAAGATGTGCGCATGTGGAATAAACATGCACAAATAGCTTTTAATTTGTGCGTATTTGTGACAAAATTAATTTAAAAAAATATTTATAGTTTTCAAGTAATCGCTGTATTTCCAAAAAAAAAATCGTAGCGCCTAAATGAGAACATATATAAGGTCACCGAGAACTGTATTCGGTTCTTCTTAATGTGTATATTTATCATTAAAAAAATCAAAAGCATGCGTTTTTGAATAATATGAATTAAAGTCAAAAAATGGCGTTCTAACTTTGACGTGATTGCACAAATTACTGTCTCAACACCACCTAAGATGTTTAGGTGTTAACAAAAAATTAGTGCGTTTAGTCAAATAATATGTAAGATAAATATTTAGTGTGAAATATTTTGCATTAAGTAAATATAAACAAAAATCGAAAGAGCAACGTAAACACTGGTTATCCAACCAAATTCGAATGACTACAAGAAAGCGGCGTTTTCATTATAGAATTTAAATATAGAATTTCTTTGTTCTATTTGGATAAAATCATCATAGAAGGGCCTCATCAATAGGACAATCTACTATTTAGCCCAATTTATAAATATTATTAATAAATTAAGTATTCTGTGATTATGAGCTAGTGAATTAAAATTAAACTTCGAAAAGACATCTTTGGTTTTACAAATAATAGTTGCGATTAGTACATACATAGGCTCACCGTTAATAACACCGTGACATCTGACTAGGTGGTAGAGTTTAGCAGCGACTCGCCCGGATTGGTACCACCGCCTTACCTATTTCTGCCGCCATAACGTCATGATGTGTTCCGGTTCGGAGGGTAAGGTAGCCGGTAAACTTACTTTTCCTCGAGGCCTAACATCCCGGCCTCAGGTTGGCAACGCACCATTACCACCTTTGGTGTCTCTAGGCGGCGTGAATTTCTTAACATCCGTCTTCTTGTTTGCCTTCCAATGTCATAAAAAACTTACTTACTTTTTATTAAATTGATTAAAAATTTAAAAAGTTAAAATTGATTGTTGATTCATTTTTTGCCAAAAAAATTTAACTTTCGTAAATATGTAACTCCAAATAGTTCTTTTTCTATCTATAGTTCAAAAACAAACATTATTTTTTCCATGCATGTAAAGATAGTTTTCATGTTAATTTTTGATAGTTTCATGTTAGACCAGGGGGTGACATACGGGAATTTTGTTTTCTGAATTCCCGTTTGTCCCCCCCGGTGACATGCGGGAATGACCGATTTTTTGTTAACACCTAAACATCTTAGGTTGAGACAGTAATTTGTGCAATCACGTCAAAGTTAGAATGCCGTTTTTTGACTTTAATTCATACTATTCAAAAACGCATGTATGTATGCTTTTGATTTTTTTAATGGTAAATATACACATTAAGAAGAACCGAATACAGTTTTCGGTGACCTTATATATTTTCTCATTTAGGCGCTACGATTTTTTTTTGATTTTTGGAAAAACAGCGATTATTAAATTTGTGCTCTCTGCTCATATACATTTTTTAACTCTCCGATGATTAGTTTAGATTTTTCTTGCTGGGGTAACGTTACCCCAGCTGGAAGTGTTTTTTCCGTTTATTTCCAAAACGACAACATGCACAATTTTTATATTCGACGCACATTTACAGCACATCGAGCACTAATTATTTGTCCCACTCATATGAGTCTAGGTGCTACTTTCTTGCTGGGGTAACGCACACGACAACATGCACAATTTTTTTATTTGGCGCACATTTACAGCACATCGAGCACTAATTATTTGTCCCACTCACATCAGTCTAGGTGCTACTTTCTAGTTGGGGTAACGCACACGGTTCTTTGGCAAAGATAAATCTGAAGTGATAAGACTTGCTTTTGTGCACCTAACTTTAATATTATAAGTAAAGGGTGTGTATTATTTTAAATTATGGTGCATAATAAAGTGTATTCATTCATTCATTAAGTAAGATCACTGCTGATCTTTATTATTTATGCAGTAAATATGTGAACTTTACATAGGCGTCCTGGTGGTCAAAATACTCTTCTCTAATGGAGCCCAACATTAGCAACAAAAAAAACAATAAATACACTCGTGAGCAAAAAAATCGACTCAGGTGACACACCTGCAATCAAAAGTCACCGACAAAAAAACTAAGCGACAAAATATATTTTTCTTAGTAAAATATTGAAGCTACTATTGTTAGCTTTGTAATGATGTAAATATTGTGGTATTTATTGCTCAGATAAGCCAACAATATGCTCTTATCAATAACAACCCTTTTTACGCACGCTTACAATAGTGCTAATTAAGGGTTCCTGGCCCATATAAAAGGTCATTTACCTGACCCACCCTTATCAGTTAGCCGTCAAACGTCAACCGATACACATCTCCGTTATCTACGAACAAGAATTCCATCTGAAAATGGACACAACAAGTGATGAAGCTGCTCAAGCGGTCACCCTACTGCAACAAGGCCAGAGTCAGCGTGATGTGGCACGTACGCTGAACATGAGCCAGTCTGCTGTTTCCAGAATGTATCGTCGTTACCAGGAGACCGGTAACTTTAACCGAAGACCCGGTTCCGGAAGGAAACGGTGCACATCGGACAGAGATGACCGATTCATTGTGAGCACATCGCTCAGAAATCGAGCCCTCACTGGCGTTCAAGTCCAACAAGAGCTCCGAGAAACGCGAGGAGTGGCTGTGAGTGGTTGGACAGTCAGAAGACGACTTAAGGCAGCTAGCCTT
>NJDD01004848.1:3772-24159 GCA_002245505.1 Calephelis nemesis | reverse complement strand
CGACATTTTTTGAAGGTCAGGCCAATTACGACACTGATTTATTTGTTTGACAGCTGAAGTACTCCTAGCTCCGAGCGTGTACTTACAGTGTGTAACGCGAAAAATCAGAGAAACAATCAAATGCAAAAAGCAAATATTATGCGAATAAAATTTACGACCAAGCAAGTTAAGGGCAAATAAAACCCTACAAAAGTGAGTAACGGGGTCGATTCAATGGTCATTGTTTGAGCGAACGGGGCGGTAGGTTTATACGCACATTAGCTAATGGATTTTGAGTAATAACCGAAGGGTAGGTATAATGTTGTCGCTAGGTGTCAAGTATATGTTTGAGGATAGGTGCAGTAGGTTCTATTTTAGTAAAGAATAAAGTTTTACAGAGCAATAAAGTTTTAACTAATATGTAACTCATAAGTAACTGTTACTTAAATGAAGAGATTGTTTATGCTTACATTACTTACTCTCTGATAGGTACCTGTAATGTTTGTACGAAGGAATTCTAAGCGATATCAGTTCTTTGTTTTTCTCCCCGTGTTGGTTCGGGCTCCTTTGCAGAATAGACCATCTGCCTACCTGTCAGGCAGCTCGTAAAGAGCGAGCATTGGCTTACCGTCACTAACACCTTGACATCTGACTAGGTAGTAGAGTTTCGCAGCGACTCACCCGGATTGGTACCACCGCCTTACCTATTCCTGCCGCCATAACGTCATGACGTCTTCTGGTTTAGAGGGTCAGGGTAGAAGATACATTTTTTTCAAAATCCTATATGTATATGTATAAATTTTTTACTCACCATTGATGAGGTCATTAAGATAGTAAAAAAAAATTGAGCATAACTCAAAAACCACTAGCCGGATCATGATAAAACTTATAGGTACGGGATTAACTCGAAATCATGATCTATCTTTCTATAAAAGAACCATTAAAATCAATGGCTATTGGCCAAGTAATCGCGTAATAAGCTTTTAGTCAAATTGGGAACCTTTTTCTTTTTTTGAGTCTGTTAAAAATAATGTTACATTTCAAAAAGACACAACATTCAACAAAAAGTCAGCCAAAAATACATAGCCAGTACATAAAAATAAGAATTTAAATGCAAAAGCACAACTAAATGTATGCGAATACGACACCGCAAGTTTACAGCGAATAATAAAACCTTATAAAAGTGCGTCTCAGTGTCGCAATAAGTCATTGTATGGCAAACGGGGCGGTAGGTTTATGGGCACATTAGTTAATGGATTTGAGCAATATCTGACGGATATATGTCTGTGACTACGTGTTCTTATAAATACAAGTTCTTTGCTTCTTTATTTTGACGATACAGGATATCCGGTATCAATACTAATATTATAAAGAGGTAAAGTTTCTGTCTCTGTTTGTAGAGGGTAATCTTCGGAAATACTGAACTGTTGTGAAAATTCTTTCACGAAGAGAAATCCACACTATTCAGGAGTAATATCTATATCTGCCCGTATATAAAAATCAATTTTTATTTGTTAGTTCGCTAAAACTGCGGAACGGCTAAACCGATTTAGCTAATTTTGGTTTTAAATTATTTGTTCAAGTCCAGGGATGGTTTAAAAGAAAAGAGAAAAGAAAAACTGTGAGGAAACTTCCCACAATAACTGAACGGGCAGAACGAAGTTCGGCGTAATAGCTAGTATAATATAAACACAACCATAAAAACTCACTAAACACGTTCTTGTGACTGACATAGCGTCGTTATAGTAGTATTTGTATTAATTATAAATGGTAAAATTAGAAATAACTAGGGCTCAGGGAATAATGATTTAGTTGGTTCCGTGTGTTTAACGGGGCGCTTGGTTTTTGCGCACATTAGCTAATGTATTTGAGAAATACCTTACGGATATATGTTTGTAGCTACCTGTCTAAGAGGGACGAGCTGCTTGTTTCCTTATGCCGTCTAACGACCAATGTTAATAATGTATCTCTAAGATGGATTTCAAACAATCTAGATAGCTGCGTATCCGCCGGCCTATCCTATACCTAATTGCCATGTTTATCCTGTCCAGGTATGTTATTGGCAAGCGATAACATAAAAATGGATCAAAATATCAATCTTGGACAACAAGTTTTGGATTAGGATTGATTATTAATATCGGCCGTAAGTGGGACGAGCTGCTTGTTTCCTTATACAGGAATCGTATTCTAGTGTTACATTTTACTTGGTATTTGCCCGCGTTTTCATAAGCGTAGAATTGTTACAATTTTTATACAAACTTTCGTAGAATATTCTATTCTACACTATTCTATTCACACAAACTTTCAACTCCTACGTTAGTCCTTAGGGGATTCGTTTTTGAAAAAAAAACTGCCTATGTTTAATTTTTTTTCTAAAAACCCTGATTTTGAGGTATGTGCTCATGAAACTTCATCAAAATCGGTTCAGTTGTAAAAGAGCAATAGACATACAGGCTTTCACATTAACAGTAGTAATAGTATGAATGTGCTTCTACTGAGAGATTTATTCGAAACAAGTATTCAAAAAACATATTTTTTAATACATTATTCAAGAACTAGCTTTCGCAAGAGACTCCGTCCGCGCTGATGTCGGTCTTCGCGTGATAGAAAAAAAAAAGATTTTTTTTCTACGTATTTGTCCAGCATAAAAGTATTCCATTTTATGACCAGGATAATAAGGTATAATTATACTAAGTTTCATCAAAATCGAACAGTTAGTTTTCACGTGATGACAGACAATTTTTTTTAATCACATATTTGGGTTTGGTATAGATCCAGTAACGCCCCCGCTATATATTTTTTCAATACTTTCAATGTACAGAATTGACCCTTCTACAGATTTATTATATGTATAGATACGGGAACAGTAAAATAAAAAATCATTTTTTTCTAGAAAATCATCAAAATAGAGACACAGTCGTGTGCCTCGGCTAGCACTAACACAAAGGTCACGGGTACATGACTCGAGGCTGACGTCGCAAGGTTAATAACAGGAAATATTTTAAACTCGATGCCAATCCAGAGTATAATCGTGATGGAATATTGTGAGTATATCTGTGGAGTATGTATACATTATATATGTATATATGGAAGAAATAAGCTCTGAAACAAGGAACAGCTCTTATCGTCTTGTGCTATAAGATATTTGTATTGAAATATGGCAATTTCCTAGCCCTAGTGTCTTTGTAAAGTCATAAAAAAGCTGTTTTGTGTTGGTCCGGGCTCCTTTGTAGAATAGACCATCTACCTTCCTGTGCCAGGCAGCTCGTAAAAGGCGAGCACAGGCGCCGTCACTAACACCGTGATATCTGACTAGGTGGTAGAGTTTCGCAGCGACTCACCCGGATTGGTACCACCGCCTTACCCATTTCTACCGCCATAACGTCATGACGTGTTCCAGTTCGGAGGGTAAGGTAGCCGGTAAACTTACTTTTGCTCGAGGCCTAACATCCCGGACTCTGGTTGGCAACGCACCATTACCGCTTTTGGCGTCTCTAAGCGGCGGCAATTTCTTACCATCAGGAAATCCGTCTGCTTGTTTGCCTTCCAATGTCATAAAAAAAAAACTCAATATATTTTCTGATTCTGATTCCAATAAACAAATGGGATTGGTTTTTTGAAAACTTATACGAGTGTTGCCCCAATATATCAAAACCCTCGTTTATACGAGTTTAATTAACATGAAATGATGGCAGTCGCCTCTGTGGTCTAGCGGTTCAGTTGTTGGACTTGACTGCACGAGGTCCTGGGTTCGAATCCCGGGTCGGGCAACTACAGAAAATTGGGTTTTTCCAATTTTCTAATCAAAAAAAAAAATGTTGCTCGGGATAGGATATGTGCCCGGTTAGCGATAGGCTTGCCACCTATCACATTGTGGGACTTAGTATCTTCGGCTAGTCGTGGGTACCCTGGTTGTGCCTCTGCCTACCTCTTCTGGGATATGGGCGTGAAGATACTTTTTTTTTTAAAATGATGGCACATTTTAATCAAACATTGACTATACTAGACCCTATAAAGCCATTGCTACCTGGTGCCACAAAGGTGTTGTGCGAGATAAGAAATACCTTCAGAACCGCACGATAGTAGACTATCACGCATTAAGATTGTTGATATGTCTTAAAATCTGATGCGATGACCGAAGGTAAAAGTCAAAAGCAGGATAAACCAAACAACTCTCCAGAGCATTCCATTCATTGTTCTTTGCAGAATAGACCATCTGCCTTCCTGTGCCAGCTCGTAAAAGGCGAGCATAGGATTACCGTCACTAACAACATGACATTTGACTAGGTAGTAGAGTTTGGCCCGGATTGCTACCACTGACCTACTTATTTCTGCCATGCTGCCATAACGCCAGCACTTGCCGTTGACGTGTTCGGGTTAGGAGGATAAGGTAGCCGGTAAACTTATTTTTGCTCGAGACCTAACATATCGGCCTCAGGTTGGCAACGCATCATTACCACCTTTGGTGTCTCTAGGCTGAGTGAATTTGTTAGCACCATCAGGAAATCTGTCTGCTTGTTTGCTTTCCAATATCATAAAAAATCCTCTTGATGTTGTATAACAGCTGAGAGACAACCATCCCAAACTCTCCCCGCAATGTCAAAGGATCAAGCCGATTGGTATATTTTTGTATTTATAACGATATATTTAAGTAAACTTACTTGAATATCCGTCGACATACAATGTTAACGTGCAAATTAACAAAGCTGTCTTCCAATCCATAGTTAATCTGAAACAAGAAACTATTGTTAAGACATGAAAAAAAAACAGATTTTTAAAATGATTAGATCGTAAAGAAGAAAAAAAATGTGTGTGTGTCAGCTACGACGCACGATTGGAGTTTACTCCTTACGAAATGTATCTCGCAGCACACATGTCTCCTACAGCAGATTTAGTTGTGTTAATTCTTCTTAAATTAGTATCATCGTAGACATTAGAAGTGTGATCCAAATAGTCAGTATTTTGATAGATAGCGACTCCTCCTGCACGGAGACTACGATGTATCGCGCAGGAGGAGATCCCGTGAATGAGATACGCTGTGTAATGTATTCTATCTCATTCTTTTACACGTTCAATCCAACAGATTTATATGTTTGTCTCTTTCTTCGTAACGCCTTAACGCCTCGTGTTACATTTGATTTTACTCCTCATAAAATTCCCGTACCGGGTCTTATAACTCAAATCGTTTCTTAAGGAGTAAACTCCAAAAATTATAATATTAAATAATTAAAATAGAATCCAATTCGATAAAAAAAATCAGCCACTAGAGCAACGCTATATAGTATCGAAGGTGGCGGCTCAATTCAAGTCAATTTCTCTCTGATATTAATTGTTAGTTTCAATCCGGAGATCAAATTGAATAAATAAAAGGATTTCTAGACGGTTGTAATCACTGGTTGTAAGCATTGTTAGCTTTCATCTGGACTGTAGATTTAATTCAAATTTAATAACAATCGGAAGATGAGAACTAAGTTTACACCAAAGGTTGTTGGAAGACGTGTATACAGCCGTCTACAACGTCTTTTTACTGAACCCCAAACAATTTATGTAATTTTTACGTGAAACAACTTGACAACAATGTATTTAAATGATAATAGGATCTAATAAAAACTTATTCGTAATTACTTCAAAATTGGCAAAGTAGGAGATATTATCTGAGTTTGACATACTTTCATAAATACAACGAACCCATAAAAAAGTGAAGTTCATCTTATTATTTTTTTTTCAACGATAATTATCATGAAGAAAACTTTAGACATTTTCCATCGTCGGCACTTGGTAAAACTTCCAAATGTTCATATTTTTAAATGAATAAACACTTTTACTGTTTAACGTATCACTTATAATTTATTATTTTATAAATTGAGAGCACTACGAAAAATCTGTGGTGTAACGCTCGCTGACCGCATTCTTAACAGTGAGATCCGAGAAAGAGTGGGATTGAAAGAAAGTGTTGGAGTTAAATAGCGAAAGAGCATACTCCGCTGGTTCGGCCATGTGAAAAGAATGGCAGATGAAAGATTGACAAAGCGGATATACAATGCGAATGTAGATGGATGAAGGTACCCGGGGAGACCAAGGCTGACATTCCACGACCAGATCAGTCGGATATTATCCGAGAGTGGTGTCAAGAGTCTCCGAAACCGGCGTGTTAAGGGTAATGAATGTGAAGGATGCAGGTTTGTCAGGATCGTGAGGTCTGGCACTCGATACTCTCTGCCTACCACGTAAGGGACTTAGCGTGAAGATATGTATGTATGTATTTTATAAATAGCCTACCGGTTTGCTTATGTATTATCACCAGTAGTAAGTTCTAGCCCTGATGATGCTGTCATAAGCGAAAACGGTGGGCTATTTATAAAATAATAAACTATAATTGATACGTAAAACAGTACAAGTGTTTCTTCATTCAAAAATATGAATGAAGAAAACTCCATACTTTTTAATGGCCCGTAAACATTCACAATTCGGACTTAAACAGATAAACAACTTGTATTTACTTTCAATTTGTTTTTCACCCTAGAGTAGTTATACATGAGATCGAGTCTTTACACATTACCGTAGATGTAACTTTTTTAATGGAAAAACACGGAGTCTATCCAATGTTTACTTCTAGGGAAAACCGCATTTTTCTATCGCTTCAGTGCAGTAGAGAAGCAGACTC
This sequence comes from Calephelis nemesis, assembly GCA_002245505.1. Classification (NCBI taxonomy): domain Eukaryota; kingdom Metazoa; phylum Arthropoda; class Insecta; order Lepidoptera; family Riodinidae; genus Calephelis; species Calephelis nemesis. The sequence continues at coordinate 17,516 of NJDD01004848.1, read as the reverse complement.
AACTCAGAGACGTGAATTGACTTTAATTTACAATTAAGTTACAATTTTGTTTAAAAAATGACGACTTAATAACTGATTAAAAGACAATTAAGGTCTCTATGTGCGAAAGTTCAGTATGATGAAATTATTTAAAAAAACATTTTGTTACATACGAGTACATATCTTTCTTAAATTTATGAAAAAAAATACCCATTTCGTGCGGTCACTGTATCACGCCTGAACAGACGGATCAATATTGCCGATTATTTGCTAATGTAAGTTTCTTCTAAAAAGAAAAAATGCAAGGGAAAAAGAGTGCTTTAATCTATACAAACTGTTAATAGCTTTTAATGTCAAGCGATACGAAGTTCGCCGGCTCAGTTTTTTTCATGATATTGGGAGGCAAACAAGCACACAGATTTCCTGATGGTAAGAAATTCAAGCTGCCTAAAGAAACCAAAGGTGGTAATGGTGCGTTGCCAACCTGAAGACGGGATTTTAGGCCTCTAACAAAAGTAAGTTTATCGGCTACCTTACCAAACCGGAAGACGTCAGAGGCAGGTGCTGACATTATAGCGGCAGGAATAGATAAGCCGGTGCTACCAATCCGGGCGAGTTGCTCCGAAACTCTACCACCTTGTCAGACATCACGGTAAGTTCATGCTCGTCTTTTACGAGCTGCCTGGCAGGAAGACAGATGATCTATTCTGCAAAGGAGCCCAGACCAACGAAGGGAACACGCCTTTAGTCCAAAATAATATATGAATACTAGCTGACCCAGCAAACTTCGTATCGCTTGACATTAATGCTTCGATAGTCGCGCAGTCTGCCGGATCAAATCGGAAATATTCCAAAATCAACAACTACTTATTAGTAAAAAAAATAATTAAAAAAACATTTTCCAGTGAACCACATTGTGAATCTAAACCATTCTCGAATCCCCTTGAACACACACAAAAAGTTTCATCAAAGTCGCTCAAGTCGTCTGGAAGGAGTTCAGTGACAAACACACGAAAAAATTAAATATATAAAGATATGTTTGTACTTTATACTAAATAATAATCTCAAGTATATACCGTCAAGCTCAGTACACCCAGTTACTGTGAAGCTAAACCGTTTTATAATGAACAAACTTGGGATACAGATTAGTTTGGAGTTTGTCTGATATCCTGAGCCGGGCGCCAAATTTAATATAGAATATCGGGGCTAGGAGGCACCTCTTGGGAGACCGGCCGCGATTGTATAGTTTATAATAGATACACATCCGGACGTGCCATTTGAAACTCGTGGCTTTGCCTATTTTAATACAATTATCGTAATGGAAACTGATAGGAACTGGAAGATTACTTTATAACAACATTTGATAACGTTCACCAACTACACTTGTAAATGTATAGTAATATAATTTTAAAGAAAAAATTTCGCTCCAGACAGGATTTGAATCTATAACCATTCGTCTCATAACGACGAACATTACTATAAATGTCAAAGAAAAAAAAATCGCAATAAAACTCTAGTAACCTATCTCTATCTGAAAACAGTATATTGAGATTGACCGTTGAGCATCAAAATAGCCACCTTACTTCCCTGTACACCTATGCCTAGATCTTTAAAATTACGCCACGAATTTGGGTGCGCTTTTTTAACCCCTGACACAAAAATAGGGGTGTTATAAGTTTGACGTGTCTGTCTGTCTGTGGCATCATAACTCCCGAACGGATGCAGTGATTTCAATTTAGTTTTTTTTGTATTAAAGGTTACTTAACTTGTAAGTTTGATTAACACCGGTTGAGCCGTTTAAAAGTTGTGGGGGGTGAAAGTGAGAAGATAAACCGAATGTCTGCAAATATATTTTACGTTTTAAAAAGAAATTATGTTCTTGTGTCGGGGTATTTTTTAATTGTTAATTTAACATTTTATTGTTATTAATAGATAGATTGAATCACAAGAGGAAACAAAGACGTTTGTCCACAAGTGCGAAGTTAGCCACGGATAAACAAAACCCATACACAAGAATCTTCAAAAGTATTAAAAGTTATACAAAAACGGACGCTGTTAAGTGAAAATCAATATGCAAAGCGCAGAGCATCCAAGTTTCATTGAATTACACTTTCTTTGTCAACTTCAGGCTAAGATTCTGCTCTTGTAATTAGGAAGCGAGGGTGCCTCCATCTTCAGACGAGAGCTAACTATTTATTCTACAATGAGATTATGACTGCGGTTACTTAGAGAGGTATTGTACTTTTTGCACTATTTAAGTGCGAGTCTGTGGTCTAACGGTTTAGTGTCGGACTTAAATTCTCGAGGTCCGGGGTTCAAACCCCGGGTCGGGCAACAAACAAATAAGTGCATTTTTTAACAAAAATAACGTTGCCCGGGATTGGATATGTCCGGTCGGCGATGGTCTTGCAACCTATCACATTGCCTTCGAGAAAACTAAAAAAAACATTTTAAGTTTTCCTAAATAAATTGATTCGGTGGAACAAGGTTCGCCGGAACAGCAAGTTTATTACAAAGTAAAGGTTAACAATTTCCTAGTATGTGAGTACCTAAAATGACATATCCCATACCAATTCCCAATTTCCATGAAGTGGCGATCCCACGGGAATATTTATTAACTATTCCTATGTGACAGCGAAAAAAAACAGTTACGCCATTTTAGCTTAGGTGAGTCCAACTAACAGCAAACGGTTTTCGCATATAACAGTACAGCAAAAACATAAAATCAATTTTTTTGAAATTATTAGCCAAATACTAGCTGTCCCGGCGAACTTCGTTCCACCCGTTCAGTTTGTATGGGAAAAAGTAAAATGTTGTTTTTCTTAGTTTTCTCGCAAGTTTTTACCTTTTTCTTATCTTTTAAACCTTCCCTGGACTTGAACAAATAATTCAAAACCAAAATTAGCGAAATCGGTTGAGCCGTTGTCGAGTTTTAGCGAGACTAACAAACAGCAATTGATTTTTATATATATAGATAACATTGGTTGACATTCCACGATCAAAGTGCTCGGGTACTAACAATACAAGGGTAGTGTTAAGATTCGGCGCGTTTGTATGAAAAAGGTAATTAATGTGAAGGAAGCCACGGAAATATCTGTAAGGATCGTCGTCTGAAATGATCGATTAACAAATGCTCGAAACCGCACTCTCTCCCAAAACTCAAAACTACTAGTTTTAAATTTAGTTTTAATATTGGTAAAATTTTAAGTGAGACCATCTCGGAATTATTATATAAGAGTATCTATCGAAAAGAGAGAATTATCAAAGCGCGAATTATCAACAACTATTATAACTGACAAGTTATTCAAAATATGTACATTTTCAAAAGTTTCCAATTAAAAGAATTCTTTATTTTTTTCCTTTGAAAATAAATAAATAATAATATATAAATAAATATCCCTGGACAAGTTACACAAATCGAATCTAACCCCAAAGTAAGCAAATTATATGCTTGTGTTATGGATGTTAGTCAACAATTGTAATACATAGAAATATTTAATAAACATTTAGATCCGGAAATTTAGGTGTCTACCTAAATGTTCATCAGACAAATGTCTGCCCTCGTCGAGAAATACGTAACCCGTCGGTACACAAAACATAAAAAGGATTCTTTGGGATTCCAATATGAGATAAAATCCTGGTGTTAATCTGACCACCTCGGATTTAAGCTTTTTCAATTAAAAAACAATTTCAAATACGAGTTTTTTAATGAAAAAGAATTAAAAAAATATATAGATATATCCTTCTTCTTTGTTTAAAGTTGACTAAAACAACGAAAAAAAAATTCTGGACGAGTTTGACGTTATGAAATGTATCTAATCCCAAAGTAAGCAAATTATGTGCTTGTGTTAAGGGTGTTAGTCAACGATTCTAATACATAGAACTTAAATAGAAGCCAGAATAAATTTAATAGACACCCAGACACGAAAATGCAGACATCTAAATGTTCATCACACAAATGCCTGCTCCTGTCAGGAATCGAACTCGAGCCTCGCGGTTGATCGGTGTAGTTAGGCGTGTACGCTAGCCACTCTACCAACGAGGCGGTCAAATGTGATAATAAAATGTGGAAATAAAGAAAAAGTAATATACCTATACATCTATTTAATGCAAATATACACAAGCAATTTGATAGCAAGTGATTGGTAAATCGTATGGTCAATATTAATTAATCACCTCCGTGGTTTAGCGGTCCGGCGTTGGACTTGACTTCTCAAGGTCCTGGGTTCAATTCCCGACTCGGGCAACCGATAGAAAACTGTGTATTTTCAAATTTCTAATAAGGATAACGTTGGATATGTGCCCGGTTGGCGATAAAGCCTATCACTTTGTGAGACTTAGTGTCTTCGGTTAGTCGTGATTGCCCTGGTTGTGTCTCTGCCTACCACTTCGGGGATGTGGGTGTTAAGATATTACTACGATACCAATTACCTAGTTGCTGTAAAAAAGCTGGATTTTCTTATTAATCTTAATTATGTTGCCTTTACTATAGAGTTCATTTGTCCACTTTCATTAACTTTAGGTTAACTTAATAATAAAATACACATGAATGAACACGACCTTTTCCGTGAAAGAAATTCCTTTTCTATAGAAGATACAAAAATAACTTTGCTATTTTAGGCTACACTAGAACGCGGTTTCAATCTCGTGTTGTTAATGTAACATATAGTCAAAGAGCTGTGGAACAATCTGGTTTACCCGTTTTTCACAAAGCTAGGTTTTTCAACATTAGTTTATTATCGGGATACAATCAGGAAACAGGATAGAACTCTGCTGGCAGATATCTTGGGGTTAAATAATTTAAATTTTTTAAATAGATAGAAATATTTTTTATCTAGCTTCCATAAGTCTGCAATTTTAACATGTATCAAATAACATACTTTACGTAAGTCTATAAAAATGCAAACCTGGTTAAAAATGTGGTTAAAAGTAAGAAAGGCAACATAATTGAAATGAATAAGAAGCTCCGAATTTTTTTTCGAACGGCAACTAGGTAATTGATATTGTAGTAGTGTCTTCACACCCATATCCTCGAAGAGGTAGGCTGAGGCAAAACCATAGTACCTACGACTAACCGAAGACACTAAGTCTCCCAAAGTGATAGGCTTTATCGCCCACCGGGCACATATCCAACGTTATCCTTATAAGATAAGAAATTAGAAAATACACAGTTTTCTATTTGTTGCCCGTCTCGTGATTCGAATCCGGGACATTAAGAAGTCATTTCCGCCGCAAAGGTGGTCACAAGTATGTGCCAAAATTATTTCCAAAAGTCTGAAATTTTATTTTTTTATATTCTAACAATAGTAACTAAATAGACTGCCAGTTTATTATTATTATTATGCCAGTTGGTTATGCCAGAAGTGTAGGTAATATCATAGGACTCAAGATAGAAATCATCCATCACCGCCTCGTTGGGCGAGTAAGCTAGCCACTCGACCTCTAACTACACTAACTACATCGACCAATCGCGAGGCTCGGGTTCGATTCCCGACGGGGGCAGGCATTTGTGTGATGAGCATTTAGATGTCTGCATTTCCGGGTCTGGGTGTTTATTAAATTTATTCTGGTATCTATGTAAGTATTTCTATGTATGAGTATCGTTGACTAACACCCATAACACAAGCATTTAATTTGCTTACTTTGGGGTTAGATTCAATTTGTGTGACTTGTCCAGGGGATATTTATTTACCTGTCCCGACGTATATATTTATTCATCATTTAAATTATGTTTAAATGGGGACTGGGGGAAGGCTGCCAAAACAGTACCCCGTACTTTCATGTTCGACCAATAGTAAAATCTATACACAGTATAAAACAAACTTGTATTTATAACTCAAGAACGGTTGAACCGATTTGACTGAAATTTGATTGGGAGGTAGATTAGAATCAGGAGACGGACATAGGATATTTTTTTTATCTCGTTCGACTGCAAGGAAACTAAGAAAAATATTTTGATATATAATTAATTATAATTAATCATAATAATAATTGTATAGAATTGTATTAATTAAATATTTGAAAAAGTCTAGCTTTTTCGGAAGTAGAATAGTCAAACGGTTCAGAAGCTCTCTGTCTAAACAATTACGTCAAAAGAAACGTCTCATATTATTTTTTTAATACAAGCTTCAATTGACTACATTTTGTTTCGTTCGCTAATTACGTGCGGGTCAAATCTTGTAATTGGGTTTTGAATTGCTTAAACCCAGTCGATTAAGGTATTTATAATTACGACCGATGCGGACGCAGAGACGTCATTTAACAGTAAATCTGTCATTAACTCACAATTTTGTATCGAGAATGTCGATTTAACGACTGATTAAAAGATAATTGACGTCTCTGAGAGCGGTCGTTATTATGTTAGTGACATCAGTATTAATGGCGGACGTCTGACGTTGATTTCAATAATTATTAATTTTGTTATTGCAATTTCGCAATATAGGTGGCATATTAAAGGGATGATGATAATAAAATTAGTGACGTTACTCTAAAGGCCGCACTCAGAGATGTCAATTAACATTTAATATATCATTAAGACAAAGTTTTGTATAAAAAAGTCAACTTAATGCCTGATTAAAAGATAATTTACGTCTCTGAGAGCGGCAGTTAATCTGATATAGCGAAAAAACTTTTGTTAACCTGCCATTTTAGTTCATTCGTTATTTATGTGTGAGTGTGAGTCAAATCTGGTAACTGGACTTTGAAATAAATTTAATCCTATGAGTTGAGCTGAAACTTCGATTACAAATTTAGATAGCAATACATAACCGCAAAGACGTCATTCGAAATCCAAGATGGCGGAAGCCGCAATATGGTTTAACAAGATTGGTTTTACTTTTTGTATGTTGAAAGGCAGACAAGCAGACAGATTTCCTGATTGTTAGAAATTCACGCCGCCTAGAGACATCAAAGTTGGTAATGGTGCAACGCCAACCTGAGACCAGGATGTTACACCTCGAGCGAAAGTAAGTATACCTTATCTTACAAACTGGAACACGTCAACGGCAAGCACAGACGTTATAGCGCCACGAATATGTGAGGCGGTGGTACCATTCCGGACGAGCAGCTGCGAAACTACCAACTTGTAGGATGTCACGGTGTTAGTGACGGTTAGCTTATGCTCGCCTTTTATGAGCTACCTAGCAGGAAGGTAAGGTGGTCTATTCTGCAAACGAGCCCGGACCAACACTGGGAGAATGTAAGATTTATGCTAAAAGTGAAAAAAAAAACGAAACCATTTGCCATAAATTTAATAAACTTCATAATTCAAGTGTTTATGCTATCCTTTTTCAGTTTTTTTTTGCATAAGCGTTAGCATTTGAAATTTGCAGCAATTTAGCCGATCTAACAAATCGGACATAAATTATTTCAAATTAGCCAATTTCGTAAAAAAAGTCATGTCAGGGGATAGCGGTGGCCTCCTTACTAAAGCTTCTTCAGTGAGATTTGGCGGGAACGAGGAAATACACAACACACTTATTTATTCATGTTTACTTTATTAGTGCACTTTAATGGAACAAAATTGTAGAGAATGTCACCAACACTGACTAAATTGACTCAATCCAAATACGAAATTCAATAATCTACGAATAAAATTACGACCATTTTTTCTCTCGATGGCGCCCAAACTCTCAAGATATGCACGATTACAATTCACGCAACTTTATTCACAAGAAGCGTTATGATATAATAACAGACACACGCAAAGCCACAATAAACAACTTGTGATGTGCAAAGCTATTTAATTGAGGAAAGACGATAAACGAGGAGAGTGTTAGTGTCCCACTAAACATCAAAGATTTTCCCACTGTTTTTCCTTAACTTTTGTTGGAGGCAATTTGTCTGTCAATTCGCCGTCGACACGAGGGCACTTCCTGAAGTGCGTCGCATTTAATATTTATTGTAAGTATCGTCTTAATAGGGTTCTTAATGTTCTATGATGAGCGGAATGAAATATTAGGAAAATAATATAATAAGGAAATATATATTCTGTAATATTAGAAATAACACCGCTTTATCTTACTTTTTGAAAGAAAGTGTTCATGTTAAAATGCTAAAGGGCATGCTCCGCTGGTTCGGTCATATGGAAAAAATGACAGATGAAAGATACAATGCGAATGTCAATGGATGTAGCTGCCCGGGGAGACAAAGGTTGACATTCCACGATCAGATCACTCGGATATCCGAGGAGGTGGTGTCAAGAGTTTCCGAAATCGGCGTGTTTGTATGTATAATGAATGTGAAGGAAGCTAGACAGGTTTGTCAGGATCGTGAGATCTAGCACTCGATACTGTCTGCCTAAACTGTAAGAGATTTAGCGTGAAGATATGTATGTATGTAAGTATTTTTAATGATTTCAAGCATTTTGTTCTTAGAGGATCATTTGATACTAAATATCAGGCCGTTGGTACAAAAATAAGTAATCCGCCATCTTGTTGTGGGGGCCATTTTGAATTGACAAAACTGATTATTTATAACTGCAACGTTATCGAAACTAATGGAGTATTTGAAATGCTAGCTCAATCAGTTTGAGTTCCAACATTTGTCTCTTAAACAAATTTACAAACGGATATCTTATGTTTAACAAAATGTTGTAAAATACACCTTTGCGAAGTTTTAAGTTTAAGTTAAAAACAACTTAAAAAAAGGGTGCAGCGGGGCTATTCAGTTTCTTTTTAGTGATGATCTTGTGACCAACAGATAAATGGGGATAGCAAACACAAAATACGTCATTTGACAGCTATTTGATGTACACTTTACCCAGTGATCATCTCTACAAGATACCGAATCTACCCCCTGGTCTTGGATTTACATAGTAAGAGACATGACAATAAAATATATACATGTATACTTCGCAAAATTGGGATCATTCACGGCTTAGTTGCCACGGAACGAGAGTTGCCAGTTACAAATATATAAGTTGCAAAATTAACATCATTCACGATTATGTTAAAAGATAGTACGAGAGTTGCCAGTTACAAATATATACGTCGTAAAATTAGCATTCACGATTTAGTTAAAAGATAAATAAGAGGAAAACACAAGCCAGTCTGGTGTAACTAAGTTTGTATATACAAACTGAGCAACTCGACACATGTATTTCAAGGCTGCACACGTCCATCCAGCTCCAAAACTTTATGACACCCTGCTACATTCCCGCAGCAATTTCGCCTGAAACTGTTCCGTATAACCTCGTTACCAACTACTGCTCTTGCAGTAAGTAAGCGTTTTGCGGATTATGGCACAAGTTGTTTCTCTTTATTGAAACCTGTTTTGCCTTGTGTTTCGTTCATCAGCACTTATATGTTTTGCTGTAAACTAATTTTGCTGTAACTTTGGATTGTGGTGAGAATAAAATGCAGCAAATTTTGTGCATCAAAATATATTTGAATCAATAAAATGTAGTAATAGTGTTAGCACAACTAATAATAAACTTGTAGTTTTACTTTCAGATCGATTTTTTCTGTTTCTATTACTGGCGGAATCCCGTTCTAGGTAAAATGAAATGAATGAAGGTAGGTAAAAATGAATCACTAAATGTGTTGGTAAGCGCATAACTTCCGAACGACAGGACTGAATTGGCTAATTCTTTTATTATTATGTTAGTTATTATCAGGAGAAGGTTCTTATGAAGAGACAACCCGGAAAGTAGCAGGGAAAATAGAAAAAATAATACTTTATTTTTCCCATATTAAGCTGTGATACGAAGTTTGCCTGGACAGCTAGTAATTTATATTATTTGCATTTTTATCATACATTAGTTTTACTTTAACCATTTCACTATTTAAGCGTCATAAAAATAATAAAATAAATCACCTGTACTAACAAGTGATATTTACAAATTGTAAGAAATATTGTTTTGTTTTATTTGGTTTGGTTTAGTTGGGTTTATTGTTTGGTTTTCTTGTTTGATTAGTTTTACTTATTTTGTTTGTTGTTTAACATGACGTGTGGTGAATTAGCCCGTTGATGAATGTTTCCTTTCTTTCTTTATTTGTTTACCAATCACTGCTTTGTATTTGTATATCTTTTACTTTACCATCATGTTGGCAATCATGAATGTATCCAGTGTATTATCTGTCTTATTATACTAAATTATATCATGTTGGCAATCATGAATGTATCGAGTGTATTACTTATTATATTAAATTTTATCATGTTGTCTTAGTTGTACATCGTATTGTATTTATTAAGCAAGTATTTATTTTAGCTATTATTTAAACCATTTGTTTTTGTCATAAAGTAATTGCCGGTACTGATATTGTTAATTTAATTATCTGAATATCCGCTTGAATGTCATGTTGACCGCTAAAAGAAGTATTGATGTCGACTAAAAAACTTTATAGTTTCGTTGTGGCAGTAGGCCACAGTTGTCGTACAATTTTGAATCAGTAAATATATTTGAAGATATAAGCAAGATTTGTTTTATAGGAAGACCTCAACAATCAGGAGATCCGTGTTCTTTTTCACTGTCGTATAACATAAAAATCACACGTTCATATTTCGCTAATAAACCCTTATTTTTCTGTAGGACAGGCACAAAGTAAATCTTCATTTTGCAACATCGCGATCGGGATAGGTCACATTAAATATTCATATAGTCTGAGGGAGTTTTCACAGGTAATCTTGTTTCGGATACGTGTGACAAAGATGCATTTTTATTTTTGAGATACGTTGATTTTTATATTTTCATTGGGGATGTTAAACAAATTTCGATATTTTTCTTCAGAAACAGCAATTTGAACTGGTGGTAGTTCTTTATTAACGGACGATTAAAATGAGGTTTTCAAATAGACGCGTATATTTTGTATGTTAGATTGCGCATAAAGTTCTTAGCCGTTAGTTGAAGCCGGCTCAAAAGTAGTTTAACATACATTTGATTAGATTACAAGATGAGTTTTGCTTTCTTTTTTATTATTAGAACAGCTTGGAATAGAATTCTACAGCTCAGAAAGTCTTTAAATAAATAATTTAGTAAAATGTCACCATTGCCTCTTTTTCTTTTACTACAGAATGAGGTATATAATTCTAAACTATTAATAAAAAGGTTTAATATTTTTATTTTAGATTTTTTGACAAATTAGTTCATTTTTAAGAGGTTTTTTAAAATAATACAGACGATCAATAAATATGTGCGTATACAAAATATTATTGATAAATATCTGAGAGGTATAACCAAAATTTACTGCTAAGATGATGATGGCAGGCATAGGTGTTTTTTTATGATATTGGAAGGCGGACGGATCGGACGGATTTCCTGATGGTAAAAAATTCACGCCGCCTGGAGACACCGAAGGTGGTAATGGTGCGTTGTCAACCTGAGGCCGGGATGTTAGGCCTCGAGCAAAAGCAAGTTTATCCTCAAGCACCTTACCCTCCGAACAGAAACACGTCATGACGTTATGGCTGCAGGAATAGGTAAGGCGGTGGTACCAATGGCGAGTCGCTGCTAAACTCTACCACATAGTCAGATGTAACGGTTTTAGTGACGGTGAGCCTATGCTCACCTTTTACGAGCTGCCTGGCAAGGAAGGCATATTTCTACAAAGGAGCCTGGACCAACACGGGGGTTAATAAATGTCTTTAATGAAATTAATAAAAGTTTAATAAAAGGGTATCCAGACAGCAATGGACAAACGGACGTGTGAAAACACTTATCAGTTTACAAGCTAAGCGCAGTTATAAAAATAGCCATACAAAATGGCGGTAGAGACAAATTGCAAGATTACTAAATTGCCTTGCTTTATGTATATATTGCTTCCTTGTTAACAGACGAGGCGTCCTCATGTTTTTTTATGTCTGGACAAGGATGTCTGCCTTCTGATAATCTTAAAAATAAAGAGATGGCGGAAATCAAATCTAAGCCTTTTTGAATCATTTTGAACTCAGAATAATATTAATTTATTTTTATGTCATAAGACAGGAATAAGCGCAATCCTTATAGATTTTTTTAATGGCTTCAATGTTTCTAACCTAGGACTTCAATTCTGATGGAAAAGGATATTAATAAAATAAATCACTTGTACGAACAAATTATATTTACAAATTATATCGCTATTCTTTTAATGATATTGGAAGGCAAACAAGCAGACGGATTTCCTGATGGTAAGAAATTTACGCCGCCTAGAGACACCAAAGGTGGTAATGGTTTGCCAATCTGAGGTCGAGATGTTAGGCCTCGAACAAAAGTAATTTTACCGGCTACCTTACAGTCCGTTAATTAGTTTTGACCAGATTTTCTTGTTCTATAATCATCATTTGAACTACATTTCATGTAATTGTATCTAAAAGGTCGAATAGTCGATGCCGGTATTATAAATAGAAAAAAAAACGGTTGTCTGTAAAGTCGGTTTACTGACGATAGTAGAACGTGACGTCATAAGAACGGAGGCGAATGTGCCTCTTTGTCGCTCGTTCCGCGCTCTCGCTTGCACTTCAACCCTTAAATGGCACGCCTCAGAGCGAGGTAACGACGTATGAGTCACGTTTATGGTGCGTGCAGCCGGCTCTATCGAATTATAAGATGTTGTCACGCCAAAAAATTATATCAACTGCAAAGAACTACACGCGAAACGTGAAAAGGTATCCAAAAGTATTGATAGCGTACGTACAAACAGAAATGGAAAAGTTTTTTCAATTCTAAACTCGATCAAAGCAAAACTCAATACACAATAAAGTTTTCCCTGCACACTCTTTAGATCGGGACTTGCAGAGGTAATGCAAACTTTTTTAAAGACTTCGTGTTGCATATATTTGGCTTGGAACCGGTGGTTATTTTTAACAGACTTGTGTTCGACTTTTATTTTTTTGTTAATCGATATCTTCACTATTTTTGATTACCGATTAACTTTTTTTATTTGAAAGAGTGTGTTGTGGCAATTGCTAACGCCAATGCCATAGCAAAAAAAATGGTTCCGTTACCAAGTCTGGAACTGATGATGGAATCCAAGGGGAATCGAGGATATACTCAACTATGGGTACTTAGATGAACGTAATAGTAAAATCGAAGTCATTTTTATACAGTTTGAATGCGCTTGAATGTTATAATGTCCGAACGAAAATTGAGCCTTTCCTACGACTTTGAACAGATTGTCTTGTGACAAGAAAAAGGTTTACTTCACTATAGCATAGGTCTCTAATAGCAGTATTTTTTGAAATTTTTGAAGTAAAAAAAACAATCACCTTGGGATTTGAACCTGTGTTATTATTCTTTCGTTGACGAAAGGTCTAACAATTTGAGCTATAGAAGACTCAAATCATGTGATGATTTTTTTTATTCCTTTAAATATTTTTTCCTACAACTTATACTTTTTCATTGCCCATGAAATTCACATTATATAATGGCCATATCGATAGCTATTTTTCAATTAATTTTTCGACATTTCAATTTTAGCACCTTTTGCTTGGATATTTTGACTAAAAATGTTTAAGTCGTATAATTAGCCACCGACGGAACAATATGGGTGTCGTAAGTTGGACGTTTCTGTGTGTTAGTCTGTGACATCAAAACTTTTTTCGACAATTTTTTTTTTGTTTTTTTTTTTCAAACTAATCTTATATACTACTTAATCTTATCTACTAATATTATAAATGCAAAAATTTGTATGTTTGTTTCTCCTTCACGCAAAAACTGATGAACCGATTTTCATGAAATATGGTACACACATAGTGGCCTTGGATTAACACAAAGGATCATTTTTATCCCGAAAAATGTTCCTGTGGGACGATTTACCACGCGGGCAACGCCGAGGGATTAGCTAGTATG
>NJDD01004844.1:10365-31828 GCA_002245505.1 Calephelis nemesis | reverse complement strand
GTTATTGTCTTTTTAGACTTTAGTAACGCTTTCAATTCAATTGATTTTGATATCCTTTTAGCAATACTTCGTTCTCTTAATATCTCTGATGCTGCGATTGATTGGTTTAAGTCTTACCGAGTTCTTAACGATTCTCTGATTTTTTTCCATGAATATGACGAGTATAAACTTATTCGAAGTTTTGACTTTAAATTGTTTTATTTTTAAATTATTAAAGAAAGAAAGAAAGAATGAATGAAAGAAAGAAATAAATTATTTATTTGCGGAATATGTGTGTAAATGAGATGTTACAAAAATATTTAAGTAAATCAACATATTCTACTTTATTTTGGTGTGCAAATATTTTAATATTTACAAAAAATATTATTTAACTACATAAAATTAATTTAATTATTCATCACAAAAATATTTTTAAAACTATAATTAAATTTATCAATGTCTACTGTAAACTACTAAAATTAAATATTTTTTATTCATTTAACTTGGCAAAGTTTTACGAATTTATTGACTTAGGGTTAAAAATTTTCCTCCACTACGTAACAGTGGCGCCAAAGATCTCAGTAACTGTAGCATTTTTTCTCTGGTTTCTTCAATGCACAGACAATTCAGAAACTTAAGCTAAGTCCACATACCTGAACATTCAGATTACTTATCATGCCAACAGGTTTAAATTGTATCTTCAGTGGCACTTTCCTATACGGCTTTATGATGCAGCTGCTCGGTATCACCTTTAATGATGTTAAAGCGTTTTGTATATCCTTGGAAATCTGTTCTTGGATTTTATTGTCTTTGTATTCTTGTAGCATGTGCCCTCTGTAAATATAACATCGCTATTTGCTATTTTAATTACTTTTCTCATTAGGCGAAATGTCCACCAAAAGGTAATGGTCCCCGTGTTGGTCCGGGCTCCTTAGCAGAATAAACAATCTGACTTCCTGGCAGGCAGTTCGTAAAAGAGCATAGGATTACCGTCACTATCACCTTGACATCTAACTAGGTGGTAGAGTTTCGCACCGACTTGCCCGGATTGGTACCACCGCCATACCTATTCCTGGCGTCATAACGTCAGTGCTTACAGTTGACGTGTTCCGGTTAAGAGCATAAGGTAGCCGATAAACTTACTTTTGCTGGTTACAGGTTAACAATGCATGTCTCGAGATGGCTTGAGTTTCTTACCATCAGGAAATCCATCTGCTTATTTGCCTTTCAATCTTAATATACCTATATAAATCTCGTGTCACAATGTTTGTCCTCAATGAACTCCTAAACCACTTAACCGATTATAATAAAATTCGCACACCATGTGCAGTTCGATCCAACTTGAGAGATAGGATAGCTTATATCTCAATTTATGGTAAAAAAATTACCATCCGAGCGAAGCCGAAACGGGCAGCTAGTATTATATAAAAAAACTATTTTTACTTGATTTCGGCTAAGCCAAAGAAACGGTTTTTTAACAGTCTGTCTATGTAATATGTATACATCATTGTATTTTAATATATGACAAGATAATGCTTTGGTATCTTTAGGCACCAATTTGTTAAAGGTGCGTTGCTATCATGTTTCCAGTATGTTTAAATGTTAAAGTCTACCGGCTACCCTTCTCTACGAACGCTGTCGTTATGGCGGCAAGAATAGGTAGGCACTCTAAACCGGAGGGTAAAGGGAAACACCTATAACATCTTTGGTGTCTACATGCCACGGTTATCTCTTACCATCAGGAGAGCTGCGTGCTTGTTCGCTGACCTCTAACATAAATCAAAATTACGATTATGAGATTGTGACAGATTATTTAATTGGTGAGCTACTTTTTTTTTATGAATGACTAATTTTGTTGCTAATCTCGCGATTTTATGCAACTTCACCGAGCTTTGTGGGCCGAGCAGAGTGCTCAGCCCGAGACATCATTATTTAAATGCATGGGGCTGTTACCTACAACGCCAGCATCAAGGGCTGTCTCCCGGGAGACCGTACCTCGACTTGGTGCTGCGTTCTGGTTACTGGGTGGATTGGAAGGAGGAATGCTGGCGGCTCGTTGCCCGGCGTTACGAGCCGGGCGCAAGAGAGGGCTTCGTCGCCGAGACCGGAGGCGACGGTGTCGTGTGATGTTGTGATGTGAGTTTGTCGTGTTCCGGTTTGGAGGAGGAAGTAGAGCGTTCGCCGCGATTATTGGGTCCGGAGGATCCGATAACACGTGGCGGGGTCTTCTATGATTTGGGGGCCCGTTCGCGACCGGTGTGTAGTCACACGCGAATGCTAACACCGGATTCGGGTGAGCAGCGGTGTGCTACTATAAAAATATTACCTTGATGGTTCATCCTTATGTTCCTGTTGATTAGTATCATGCACCAGGCACACACTGGTGCCTTCCGACTTGGTGTCATCTTCTACAACGTGGTACATATCTTTGAATATGAAACTAGCGTCAATGTCAACTTTGCTGTGGTTCATCACTTCTATTTGCCGAACTATCTTCTCCCCCACTCTCACTGGTCCTAGATCAAAGCTTTTTTGGCAGCCTTCGTAAAGGTCAAAAAGTAAAGGAACACCTGAAACATTATGTTTTATTATTGCCCTAAAATTTGGATAAGTTTTGGGACTTTTTATTCGGTTGGGAGAGTTTTGCCTATCCTGTTACCTATCACACTGTTAGGTTTAGTATATTCTCTTTAAGTCTGGGTGCCCTGGTTGTAATTCTAATTACTTCTACCGGAATACGGGCTGCGGTCTAGCGGTTCACTTGTCGGACTTGACTGCATGAGGTCCCGGGTTCGATTACCGGATCGGGCAACAAAAAGAAAATTGAGTTTTCCAATTTCCTAATATAAAAAACGGTGCTCGGGATTGGATATGTGCCCGGTTGGCGACAGGCTTGCCACCTATCACATTGTGGGACTTAGTGTCTTCAGCTAGTCGTGGGTGCCCTGGTTGTACCTCTGTTTACCTCTTCGGGGATATGGGCGTGAAGATACTTTTTTTTATTTGTTTCGCTAAAGGAGAACTATCACACTTTCCACATTAGTATGTAGGCACCTGTTTATGTATTTAATATATGTAAGGTTACCTATTCTTGAATCTCGATTTCATGCATAAATAAATCATTTTCATAAATAAATTAGCTTACCTTAAATAGATAAATTTAAAAGCAGCTACCACACATTAAAATGGGATTAAAACAATGGCAAGCACTGTGGTGAAAACAGCCACGACAGTAATGTACCTAATTAATTCCTTTCGGCAATTATTACATTTGCTTAGTCAAACAAAGTTTGTTTAAAAATAATATCACCAGTCATTAGTAAGGAGTTTCCCCAAACATTGATTTTACATGCAATACCTGATTTATATCAAACAATATGAAAATTATCTTTGGCTAAAAAGTTTTGAGCATTCCTTTGAACGCTTAAAGATCAAACAAAATTGAAAAGGGTACTAAGGACTAGCCCAGAATATGACAGGTGGCAAACCTATCGCCAACCAGCCACATATCCAATCACGGGCAGCGTTAGTTTTATTAGAAAATTAAAAAATACACATTCTCTTGTTTTCGTTGCCTGGAGACTTCCAGAAGTCAAATTACACGCGGAGCGCTAAACCACAGAGACGATCACTTACCTAAAAACTTATTTAATATTTATTAAATTTAAGCAAACAGTATCTATTCTAATAACAAATATTTTCTTATACGAGCCTTCTCCTTTGATAGTAACGATCTCTTCACACAGCGAATTCACCCAAAACTGTAATTTAAACTCGTATTCTTTCACTTGCTTTGGTCTGAAGAAAATCGATATTTTTAACCGTCGACCTGGCGAAATGTTACTGTCCTTGCCATGCACGACAAATAATTCTGGTACATTTGCAAAGTTCAAATCTAAGCTGTAATAAAAACAACAAAATTAATCTACTACTAGCGGCCCGGTACGTGCTTTGCTACCTAGAAGGCAAATTTACTTAAAAAAGAAAAAACAACTGAAAAAAGTTTCAATATGATAGCACAGTCCCTATCTGAAAAAAAATTCGATTTGACAAAAAATTACCCATTAGTAAAACTTTATTTGTTACAAAATATGTGATACTTTAAGAACCGCTTCACCGATTTTATGCAAACTTTACATAAACCATCTAATGAATAGTCCAAACAAAGCCCAAACATTTGGTTTGGATAGGTGAGCCCGTTCTTGAGTTATAAAATTACAAAAATGGCATTGATTTTTTTAATATATTACTAGCTGACCCAGCAAACATCGTATCGCTTGACATTATTGCTTCTACAGTAGCGCAGTCTGGCGAATCCGATGTGAAACATTCCAAAATCAACAACTACTTATTATTAAAAAAATAATTAAAAAAACATTTTCCAGGAGACCAAATTGTGAATCTAAACCATTCTCGAATTCCCTTGAACACACACAAAAAGTTTCAACATCGATTCAGTCGTCTAGAAGGAGTTCAGTAACAAACACACGGACACAAGAATTATATATATAAAGATATAGATTACTTTTGTCCATATTACTTATTGACAAAGCAGATATACAATGCGAATGTGGACGGATGTAGGTACCCGGGGAGACCAAGACTGACATTTCACGATCAGATCAATCGGATATTATCCGAGGGTGGTGTCAAGAGTCTCCGAAACCGGCGTGTTTGTATGAAAAGGGTAATGAATGTGAAGGAAGCAAGACAGGTTTGTCAGGATCGTGAGGTCTGGCACTCGATACTCTCTGCCTACCCCGTAAGGGACTTGGCGTGAAGATATGTATGTATGTATGTATGTACTTAGCCGTGTCATAAATTCTGTCTGTCTGTTGTTCTGTTGGTTATTAAATAATAATGATCAATTTGTTTTTAAAATTATCATTTATTTATCAAAATGAACTGAATAAAACGTGCCTTCTTATGGTAATCACGTTTACTCAAAATGGGCCGTGATTTTCAATACAGGCCTTCAATGCGCGGGCAGTCGTCTACAGCAGCACGCACGAGGTCCATGTCAACCGGCGGCTGCTTTGATCAGGGATGCTGGAGTGACCATTTTTATTGTGTGACAGAACTTATGACCCGACTAAGTCTCTTTGCGACTAAGTATCTATACTATCTATACTAATATTACAGTATACAATATGGGAAGTAGGGCATCTCTGAGACAGATTTTTAAGAAAATTAATATTATGACGGTCCCTAGTTTGTACATTTATAAAATTATAATGTATGTCAGGAAAAAATATTAATGTGTTTACAAAAAATAAAGATATACACAGTATGAATATTATGTATACTTAATTTGAATAAAACACATTCATTCATTCATTATAAAGAGGACAGGTTTGATTTTTTGTTTGTTTGTTTGGAAGGAATAGGCTCCGAAACTACTGGACCGATTTCAAAAATTCTTTCACCTTTACAATGCTACATTATTCCTGAGTGACATAGGCTTTGTTTCATCAAAATCGGTGAAGTAGAAACTGCTTGTTATGTATAAACTGCGAAACTGTGTGTTGTTCATGTCAAAACACATATTTTAATGAATTATACCAGTGGTATAGATTGGCTATAAATTAAATCTTTGGAAAATATATAAGCTAATTATAATATCGATATCTCAAAAGGTTCTCCTGGGTGAACTAAATAATCTCAAAACGCGGATAAAGCCATGAGCTAGCCTAAAAATATAATTACCATTACAGTCTGTTTTTAATCGGATAATTTTGAAACTAGGTATTTCAAAATCTTACAATATAATCAAACATACAACCTTCTTCTTCTTTTATAAATAGTGCTTTCGATCGTTTTTATGACTACTTTGCCACTGTCAAGTTAGTTAATTCTTATACAAAATACAGTCCTTAGTCACTATGTACAAAGTGATGTCAGGTCAGGGTCTTGAGTAAAGCGGTGGCTTCGTTGATCAAGCTCATCTAGTGAGATTTGACGGCAGCGAGGAAATAGACGATACACTAATTTATTCATGATTATTTCATTTGTGCACTGATTTCACTTAATATAAACACGAAATTAAATAATAATGAAAAAAATACGACCATAATTCACGATGGCGCCAAATCTCAAAACATACAATCTTAGAAATAACAGATAATTACCACGTAAGTTAAAACATCGTACCTATGTCATGTATGAAATAGCATTGAACATTACTTTACATTAGTAGATATTTTAAATCTTAGATTGCTTTTAATAAATAGATCGCTTATTCAGGACAAACGTTTTGCCACTTTGGAAATGTTAACGTTTCAAATCATCAACTTTACAAAAATGAATTTAGATATTCTATACGTACAGGTTTTAAGATTTTTTTTTAGTTTCGGTTCTATGTATAATGAGTATAACGTTAGCAAGTTTTGTATATATAATTTTTTTAAAAAGCAACATGGAAAGCTTAATTTCTTTAGTTTTGGATAAAAATCTAAGCGATTTGCATGATCATTTAAAACACGTAGTCCTAAATGTTTAAAGTGGCTATGACATACGAGTCTTTTTCTTTTAATTCAAAAGGCAAGAGATATGGCAAACATATCAAGTAAAAATCGTGCGCTTATTTGACTTCCAATTTGAAAGCTCCAAAATGAAGTTTTTTTATTATATAAATCAATAGGTATTATTCACCATTTCTTAATTGACTAATGTTAAAAAAAACATTTATTTATTTAATTATTGAGAACAAATTCACAAAACTATAACTGGTTTCCCCAAAACGACATTGTGAGTTAAAAATATAATTAATAAATTGCCTTTCCTTGTACATTTGTGCGAGTTCTGTGAATTTAGCTAGGCTACAAATAAAAATATCTATTTTTACTGCAATTGAATTTATAAAACAAATGGCACACAACAAAGGAGCGAACTTCAATTAATTAGTCCTAGTTATTAATGAGTAAATTATTATTAGAAGTAAATTAGTAGTAATTAATTAGTAATTAGTGCTATTAATAATTAAGGCATTATTGACTTGCAAAAAATGTTCTTAGATACTTACTTTGCATAAAAAGTCAATTAAATCAATCGATTGGTCAAATCTAATCAAATTCCACAAAATACTTACATTAATGGGTTCTTATCATCATTTTCAAATGCAATATTTTTTTTATAAGTTTTGTCTGGTGCATTTACGATACATTTGCCAAAATCATATTCTTTACACGAGAAATGATATTTGGGCTTCTCTATTTCGGCATGTATGTTGATATTATATTGTGGACCATCACATATCTAAAAAATATTTAAAGTAAAAGTTAAGTATCTTCACGCTCGTATTCCCGACTATGTAGGCAGAGACACAATAAGGGCACCCATGACTAGCCGAAGACATTAAGTCCCACAACGTGATAGATGGCAAACCCATCGTCAACCGGGCACATATCCTATCCCGAGCATCATTTTTTGAAGTGAAAACTTGTTTAGGCGCGTTGAGCGTTTTGGTAGAGGGTAAAATCCTCGGTTCGCGTCACCGACATGCTAACGATAATAGTATATCTATAGCTATGGAGAGCCAGACTAGCGCACGCGCAGTAGCCTGTGTACACGTATACACTAATACATCGACTATTTCGGACTGACAAGATAATTGTATATTAATTGTTTTTTCAACCACTTTGTATTTATATTTTGTTTATGATTTGTTTAACCCATCATATGTAACTAATAAATAAAACATAAAAAATTTCATATAATTTTTGCATATAGTTTTAATTACTCTCAACTTAATAGTTCCGTTTTCACTTCTATCGGCAGTCCCACGACTGCTACTGTTTTTTTTATTAGAAAATTGGAAAAACCTAATTTTCTTTTTGTTGCCCGACCCGGGATTTGAACCCGGGACCTCATGCAGTCAAGTCCAACAACTGAACCGCTAGACCACAGAGGCGATAGTATATATTGTAATATTTTAAATAAACTTGTTAGAGCACAACTAACCGATGACTCTCATTTCCACGCACCTATAACCTCACTATCCTTACAAGTACTCTATTACTACGCCTCTCATTGCGGCCAAGACTCTTTAAGCCGTCATACGTTATCAGTGGTATGAGCGTACTCCACTGGCAGTGAGAAAATCCAACCTTAAAACCTTACCCCCTTTTACCCCTGTCATTATCCGCCTGTCGCCTTAGATCTCATGGTGGCAGGCATACCGCACTTATTTATATTATATGCAATAATACACCGCATTGTGAAAATTTGCAGTGCGTAGTCCGCAAAGCCTTTAATCTTTAGTAAGGCTTTAATCAAGATTAATGCCCGGTTCCTATATTCAAAAAACGAGTCGTTTTGATCACGGATGGTAGTATTTTGTACGCTTAGTAAGATTACTAACAACGGTTGCTCGTTTCCGACTACTGATTCTAAACATTTTTTAAAAATATTGGTAACGCTCCGTTACTTTTGAACAAACTACGAATGGTTTAGCTGACGGATTACGATTCGTAGATTATAGGAACCGGGCATAAGACTTTAATCTTGAGCGTAGCCTCTACGTAGCTTGAACGTAGCGAAAGCGTAGCAACCATTGTATCGTAGTAAACCGTAGATCTTTAGCCTACTGAATACTAAAAACCAGCAGTGAAAACAGCATAAGTACTTACATATAAAGTAATTGGAAATGATTGTACAGGTACTTCTTTTAATATGAAATGTAAAATACATTCAATCTCGTTTCCCGGACTCACGTGTCCGCTGTTCGGCTCTACGTACAATTGCAGGTACTTCTTTACAGCGCTCGTATTGTATTTCCAATCAAAAAAGAAAGCAGCTGATCCCAGGTTCTTTATTGTAAACGGTATAGTCCTTTCATATGTAGACGCAGTCTGTACAAATATAAATATACTTTACATGAAGTACAATATAATTAAAGTATCTTCACGCCCATATCCCCGAAGAGGTAGGCAGAGGCACAACCAGGGCACCCACGATTAGCCGAAGATACTAAGTCCCACAATGTGATAGGTGGCAAGCCTATCGCCAACCGGGCACGTTGCCAATCCCGACCAACATTTTTTTTAATTAGAAAATTGGAAAAATCCAATTTTCTTTTTGTTGCGCGACCCAGGATTCGAACCCGGGACCTCATGCAGTCAAGTCCAACAACTGAACCGCTAGACCACAGAGGCGATTATTAGACTGCATTATAATTATACACATACACACAGGCCTATGTTCAGCAGTGGACGTCATATGGCTGAAATGATGATGATGATGCACACGCACACACCCACACACTGAAGCATAGCATATAAATATCTAGTTTGTAATATTAATCAACTTTGTTTACTTTTGTTATTTAGATACTACATAGTGTCAATATATGTATCTACTAACTTGATGGGGCCCTGGTGACCAGTAATTTAAGTACTAGTACTTAGCATAGGCGCCAGACTCTTACAAAACCTGTTTTTTAATCCGTATATTTAAAATATTAGCAAAAATGTACTTAATTTGAGAAACAGATTTTGTAAAGAGCAATATCTAAATATTATTAAAAAAATATTATCTGAATCAGAATCGGAATAATCTTTATTCACATGAACCATACAAGTGGTATTTGTGCGCGTCGACATTTTTTAAACTACCACCGGATCGGAATCTGTTTTACATGTTAAGGGAGAGGATGCTCCTCCTCCAAAGACTGGCATTTAGGGGTGATTTAGTATTAAACAATGTGAGCATAGTTGGGATCATATATTAGATATTAAAATGTACCTTATTTTAATATCAGTTAGTTAAGTCTGAATTGGTTTTAGGCTTCTCTCATAAAAAAAAATCGACAACAGACGACAAAACCCACATGTAATGTAGCTAACAACCGTCTCGATCACGTTAGCTTTCAAGTGAAAATTTTGCATCGAAATCAGCCCATTCAAAAATTATGATGCCATAGACCAAGATACTGTACACAGATACGCCAAACTTATAACAACCCACTTTTTCTGTAGAGGGTTAAACATGCGTCAATGTCTAAGCAACACTTGCTCCATTCTTTTTATCAATAACTAGCTGCTCAGGCGAACTTCGTTCCACCCGTTCAGTTTGTATGGGAATCATTAAAATATTGTTTTCCCATTTTCCCTGCAACTTTTCCCAGTTTTCTCTTCATAAAAACCTTCTCCTGATAATAACTAACACAATAAAAAAAGAATTAGCCAAATCGGTCCAGCCATTCGAAAGTTATGAGCTTACCAACACATTTAGCGATTCATTTTTATATATAAGATTTTCTTTAAATGTCTTCAATGTACATACTTATACAATTTTCTTTTCAATAATTTTATTTAAAAACTAGCTGTCCCGGCGAACTTCGTTTCACCCGTTCAGTATGAAAAATAATAAAGTATTATTTTTCTCATTTTCCCTGCAACTTTCCCGATTTTTCTTTTCGTAAGAACCTTCTCCTGATCATAAATAATACAATAATAAAAAAGTTAATTAAATCGGTCCAGTCGTTCGGAAGTTATGCGCTTACCAACACATTTAGCAATTCATTTTTATATCAATAATATTATTAAAACAAATTACCTGATCCAGATGAATGTTTGTTAAAGCTTCACTACTAAGAACATGTTCATTTCCGATTAAATGATATACAACCTTGGGTTTGATGGAGTGGCTAAGAGCATTTACACACAATGCTAACATTTTAGTCAAGAAAGCTATACTGCAAAATATTTTAAACGATATCGGTCCATCTTCGATTGGTGTGTAAATTATGCTGAAAAGTAAAATAATAATTTGTTGACTAAATAAGAGTAATTAAATACGTTTAAAAGACTTTATTATAAAACTAGCTTCCGCTCGCGACTCCGTCCGCACGGATGTCGGTCTAAAACTGAAACATTAAGATTTTTTTCTACGTATTTTTCCAGGATAAAAAGTATCCCATTTTATGCCCAGATAATAAGGTATAATAGTTTCATCGAAATTGAAACGTTAGTTTTCACGTGATGCCTGAACATACAGACAGACAGACAAAATTGTTTTTAGTCACATATTTGGGTTTGGTATCGATCCTGTAACACACCCTGCTATTTATTTTTTCAATATTTTCAATGTACAGAATTGACCCTTCTACAGATTTAATATATTATGTATAGATAGGTATAAGTTATAAATGGTGAAGTAAGGGGTTTTTCAATTACTTTGTTAAATTTGAGCATTTATTCACTGTTAAGTGCTAAGGTACTTTCTGTGAAGGATAGCGCACACTAAGACGGGCCGCAGCGCTATACCCCACCTAGATCGTTTTCATACATTTTTGAAATATTAATTTAATGTGACAGAAACGATGATATCAACCCAACTTTGCTTTTTCTTTCGCGCATACTTACTAATAAGACGGAATATGTATTGTAGTCAAAACTCATTTTTAGACATCTCCTACTCATAAGTATTTGATCCTTATAGATTTTTTTTATCTGAACTCTCCTTGTTTGTTTGATATTATAGTAATATTTTTTGCAGTAAATAATATAAAATACTTTAACAATAACTCAACAATAGTTACGCTGCATATAATTATAAATATTTTACAAAATATTTACTTGATTCGTGTTTCGGATCTTGCTTTCAAAACTCCTTTTTCAGGTTGTACTATCACAGGAGTCTTGCCTGACTCATTACACAACGAGTTGCCTTTAAATTCAAAACTAAGGTTCTCATTTTCATTGTTTTTCAAAATAACACAGTTCTCAGTCGTGAATCCAACGAGGGAATTTCTTATCACAAGGATGGTTGGGACAAAAACAATTTCAGGTTCACGCACAATACCCACCACTAAGAGATTCATAACCAACGAATGCACCGGAATCATAAACTTCCATTGCGATTCGTATACCTGATGGATAGAAGTTATAAATTAGAAAGTTATACATTTTGGTTAGAATAAAACTTCTTTTTTTTATGTTATAGGAAGGCAAACAAGCAGAAGGATTTCCTGATGATAAGAAATTCACGCCGCCTAAAGACACCAAACATGGTAATGGTGCGTTGCCAACCTGAGGTCAAGATGTTAGGCCTCGAGCAAAAGTAAGTTTACCGGCTACCTTACCCTCCGAACCGGAACACGTCATGACGTTATGGCGGCAGGAATAGGTAAGACGGTGCTATCAATCCGGGTGAGTCGCTGCGAAACTCTACCACCTAGTCAGATGTCACGGTGTAAGTGATGGTAAGCCTATGCTCGCCTTTTACGAGCTGCCTGGCAAGAAAGGCAGATGGTCTATTCTGCAAAGGAGCCCGGACCAACACGGGGCAAACGTTCATTCACGTTGTAACCCCAACTTCACATAGAGACCCAGAGGGAGCTAACAAGGTAACATTCATTAGTTCATCGGTTCCCACGATTCAGCTCCTCAGCTCCATCACCAGCCCTGTCACAGCGATATGTTGACTCAGTTCGAATTAGCTGAAAATTTTATTTCTTCAAAATATTAGTCTAACTTAAATTTGATAAATTTTTTAATAGGGAATAAATGATTAAAAATATATTTTTTATTACATGCGTGAGCGGCTACCACTGCTCAACCCACCTGGGGAGCCGCAGCTGACTTTTACAACGCTTCATCACGCAACTTTCTGAGACATTTTACGAATTATCGACTGAGAAGAAATTATTGACAAAAATTAGCGCCTGGCTTACGTACTAGTAGTAGATAAGATTAAGTAGAATGCTAACGTAAAACGCTTCAAGTAAAACCTAGTAGTTAAACTCCTAATTAATAAAGCTAGTTAAACTCCTAATTAATAAAGCTAGTAACAATAAAATCTTTAAATACCCCTGGCGCTGTTGGAGCAAATGTAAAAGTAACATTGGTGGATGTCCCTCCTTCTACATAACCCTTCAAAAGATTGCAATGCATCGGAATTAGTTCCGGTTTATCAGATAACGTCATTTCAAATATGAACTCGTATCCTTCCGTCGTTGGATTTATAACGTTGAAGCTCCTATAATTGAAATTGTTTTATTTATTTATTTAAGCTTTATTGTACACAAATAAAAATTGTGAGTACAAAAGGCGAACTTAATGCTAAATGCATTCTCTCCCAGTCAATCTTTGGGCTAACAGAGATCAAGTATGTAGGTACTGAATAACCAAAACAGAATAATACAAATAAATTTGAATTTTAATACACATATAAAAAAAAATCCAGTAATATATAACATATTATATAAATTAAGAATAGAATAATTATAGATACAATGCATAAACATAAACAATATAAATAAAGTAGACAGCAAACAAAACAAGATTTCTGCCCAAACATAATTATATATCAATATAAACATATATATAATATAATAAGGTCTGATGAAACAATTTTCTTGTTATCTTTGAATAATACAAGCATTTACGGTAAAAATCGAAACAGTTACAACCCTAATTGCGGTTACTGAGGGTATACAGTATTCAGACAAATTGTTATAATAAGGTAACAATTTATCCCCGTGATGGTCCAGGCTCCTTTGCAGAATAGACCATCTGCCTTTCTTCCAGGCAGCTCGTAAAAGGCGAGCATAGGCTTATTATCACTAACACCGTGACATCTGACTAGGTGGTAGAGTTTCGCAGCGACTCGCCCGGACTGGTACCACCACCTTACCTATTCCTGCCGCCATAACGTCATGACGTGTTCCGGTTCGGAGGGTAAGGTAGCCGGTTAACTTACTTTTGCTTGAGGCCTAACATCCTGACCTCAGGTTGGCAACGCACCATTACCACCTTTGGTGTCTTTAGGCGACGTGAATTTCTTACCATCAGGAAATCCGTCTGCTTGTTTGCCTTCCTATAACATAAAAAAAAACAATCACAATTGGATAATTATGACTCTTTTAAAAAGACTTCGAAAAAAAGAAGGAGGTTATAGATACGTTACGTCTTCTATTTTTTTATGTATGTATACCCAAAACATAGACGAGCTACAATTTTACACATTGCATTTATAATCCCGCATTGCTTTAATAATTCATACCCATGCTTTATAAACACCTAGGTGGTCTAGAGGCCAGGTGTTGGAATTGACGTCACGAGGTCCCGAGTTGGATCCTCGAGTAGGGTAACAAAAAAAATGTGTTTTTTTTTAAATTTCCTAATATATAAAAAAACGTCGCCTGGAATTGCATATGTGCCCGGTTAGAGATGGGATTGCCACCTATCAAATTGTGGGACTTATGCCCGATTTCACCAAGAACACCTATATTTAGGGGACCTTTTAACGTATTTTAGGGGACTGTTTTATATAGAAACAGTCTCATAAGTAACTTTAAAAGGTCCCCTAAAGTATAGGGGCTCTTGGTAAAGTCGGGCATTAGTGCCTTTGGCTAGTCGTAGATGCCCGGGATGTATCTCTGCCCTCTATTCGGGGATATTGGCGTGAAGAAACTATCCTTTAAAACACTAACACCTATTTATTCATACACATTCTGTAAAACAAACGACTCACTTTTTATAACAGCCCCATCCCAATACGTTGAACTCCAACACGGTCGTGTGAGGAGGTAAAGCTACTCCTGTCACTTTCCTCCTGTCAGATGTTAAATAATCACTCTCTTCTATATCAAGATGTACATAAGGAATCAAGGACTTTGCTTGAATTTTGCATGCAATAGCCTGGTCATAGGGATCCAAGTTATCTGTAAAACGTTTATTTAATAAAAGCTAAAAATATTTTTTAGCCACTGGTACAAGTAATAATTAAAGGTTAAGGTATAGTGCCCATTTGGACGGAGCGGAGCGTGTCGGTTTAGGGCGCATCGGAGTATTTTTGTTATTCAGTACAAAGAGTAAAAAAGAAAAGAGGCTTACTCAACTCTACTTTAAAATCGTAAGTAGCGCCTCTGGTAGTTGTCGCACAAAATGTTAGTTCTCGTACTGTATTCATATTAATAAAATCATTTTTACTCTCCTTTTTGGGGACTGTGGACCACATCGGGAACGCTTTGGAAAAATCCGTTGTAATGCGGCCCGGCATAATGCGCATTGCTTCATACAAAATGCAAAAAAGCGCTTATGCTGATTATTGCGTCCCGTCTCTGCCCGCCTAAATGTGCGCTATCCTTAAAGCTTTTTAAAAATATATTCAAAGCTTTATCAATTGTTAATTACCTATCAAGCCATTTAATTTCACGTTAAATTGAAACGCTTCCAATGGGGCGAAAGTGATTTTGAAAGTGCATTTTTCATTTGGTTTCAAACAAACTTTACTTGGCTCTATCTTGAACGGCAAATCCATTTCAAACCAAGTGTCCACACTGTCTCTGTCGTTGCTATTACTAAATAAGGACATTTGACTCTGATCTGTAAATAGGGTAATAGGTATTTAAGCAAATACAATATTATATTTACTAATCTCTGTTATAAGTATCTTTCTTTTTCTTTCTTTAAGTTTTGGCCTTCACGTTAGTATTTTGCCATTCGTCAAGTAGAAATTTGCATCAAATTTTATATCAATTTTGATCAATTATAATTAGTCATTAGTCATTAGTCATAAGTCGTCAGTAAGTCATGTCAGGCAGTTGGGTAGAGCGGCGGCTTCATTACACAAACTCTTGTAAGGAGATTTGGTGGCAACGAGGAAATACAGGATACGCTAATTTCTTCATGATTATTTCATTTATGCACTTTCACTGAACAAAATTGTACAAAATGCCACCAAAATTGACTAATTTCACTCATTATAAACACGAAATTCAATAATTATGAAAAAACTTCGACCATCTTTTCTCTCGATGGCGCCAAAACTCTCGTTAAAAGTATCATTCAAAGTGTATAAATACTACGTAATAATAGGCGGATCTTCCGAAGATATAATATAGAAAAGCCGAATTTTGTATGAAGTTTGGCTTAAGTGACACAAGACACTTGACAGACAAGTATGGTGAAAAGGTATAACCCGTGTAATTTGAAAGTAAGTCTAAAGCAGGGGTGGGCAAATTTATTTGACCGCGGGCCGGTAAATTAAAAAAATCTAGTGGCGAGCCTGTAAATTAAAAACACCTGAAAAGACCTATAAATATAACGATTATAAAACGTTGTATAAAAATAACATGAGGCAATTTTTTTTATTTTTACAATATTTTATTAAAATAAAATCGTTTTATGAAGTCTTCATATATTAAATACGCATTATATATGTTTGAAGTATAGAATCAGTATCTTAATTGTTCAAATTTCAATAGTCTTAACTTTTCGACCATTTATTTTTTAAAGAAGTACATATTTTTTCTGAAAAAAACGCTCGGCAGGCCAGATTAAAACCTCTCACCGGCCGAATCTGGCCCGCGGGCCGTAGTTTGCCCACCACTGGTCTTAAGGCATTTAGATTTAAGGGAACTAGTGTCATATAATTTAGGTGAATAAAAACACAGCAAACATGATATAAATGTTGCGCCAAATTGGAATCATTCACAAAAAAATGGAAAACCCGTTGATTTTCTTTTGCCTGATTTTCTCAGTATGTCGCTGCAATTGCGTTGTCTGAAAATCTGATTATAGCTTGTGCTATGTGTTACCGCTACTTGCTTTTTTTCCTGTTAATATTATCATTCCCGAATTCCTTATTGCGACAAGAAGATATGAACGCCTGGGAAAATGGAGAAGCAAAGGCACAAGGAAGAATTTAAGTAGCGTAAGATCGCGAGGCGGAGTCGCCATGTTTAATTCAGTCGCTGTTAATAAATCCGCCGCTAGTGCACTATTAAAATTCAATTAAACAGATTCGCCGCGTGTGTTGTGCATCAAGAAAGAAGTCAGGAGAAGACAGGTCAGTCGCAATCCTTTATTCCCTTAGAATCAGTACCTGATGAGATATAGTCAACCCCATGTCCGTTAAATACGGACATTTAATTTCTTAACTTCGCATATCGCTGTTCTAATGGTGTAATCTCTTTTAACGCACCACATTGTGTTTCTTTATGCAACACTATGAAATTTTAACACACAAGTTTTCCCTGTGTTGGTCCAGCTCTGCTGAGTGAAAGTGACCATGTGGCTAGCACTGTTTTAGGTCATTACCGACTTCACCACTGGTTGTTGAGTTCTGAGTAGCAATTTGCCCGCTTGGATTCCTACATCCACCTTTTCCTGGCGTCACAACGACCCTGTCATGTTTCAATATCCCCGGCCACAGGACAGTGATGTATCTGTCACATATAGTATATATGGGCCACAGTTATCTCTTATCGTCAGGAGAACCATGTGCTTGCTTCCTGACTGAAAAAATATATTTATACAAAAAAACTATGTTGTTTTTTGGTACAGAAAAGCGCCAATATGAGCAAGATAGTTTTCCGGTTCAATATCGGCCATCAGCCCATTTTAATAACCTAACTAAGATAGGACAACTTTTGTTCACTTACGACTAGTATTAATGACCAATCGAAGATAAGAGATGCTGCTATTTTACATCACTAGCCAACCCTTAAGAATTAAGAAAAATATTTTAGCAACAAAACAATAAATATCTCTATCTATACATGTTATTACTGTTGGCCGTTACCAGACAACCATTTGTTATTTTCAGTAACTGTCTTATGGTAGAAAATCCGAATCTACATCGACTTATACCGAGCTCATAATTTAAATTATAATGTTTTATAGTCAAGTAAGTCACCTCTGTGGTCTAGCGGTCCGGGTGTTGGACTTGATTGCATGAGGTCCCGGGTTCGAATCCCGGGTCGGCCAACAATAAGAAAATTGGATTTTTCCAATTTTCTAATAAACATGTTGGTCGGGATTGGAAATGTGCCCGGTTGGCGATAGGCTTGCCACCTATCACATTGTGGGACTTAGTGTCTTCGGCTAGTCGTGGGTACCCTGGTTGTGCCTCTGCCTACCTCTTCGGGGATATGGGCGTGAAGAAGTAAGTATATTAGCGATCATATTTAATGTAGGTTACCTACACTAATCCTGGACCGAATATTTTTAATTATTTAAAAAAAGTGTTTTTCATGATTTCATTTTTTTCAGGCAACCCTAAATATCAACATAAATTATAGTAAACATTGTAATAAAACTGGACATATGATGACACATTTTTTTCTATTATTCGATCCTGTAAAAGCAACTAGCATCGACAATTATCTATTTACACCTGGAAATCCAGATAAATAACAGGCAACCCAACTTTTACAAAATTCATTTTATACTTACTTTAAGTCGGGATAAAATCCTAATATTGCACCAATTAATGAATAAAAATATTTTAAAAAATAAAAAAAAATGTCAAGAATTTATTTAGGCAAACAATTTTTGTTATATTTCTGACATACTAAATATGCTATAAAATCGGTTTCATATTATTATAAGCTCGTTGTAGGTCAACCTAACTTCGGATCTTAGACTATTAGCAACAAAAGCCCAGAAGTTATCTTTATCTGTAGATACGAGTAGGTTATCAAAATTGAAAATTTTATTCAATCTGAGATGAGTCTTACTTGAATATATCTGTAACTCCACGTAAAAAATTGTTTTTTTTTATGCAGGCTTAAGAATACTTTATCCAACTAGCTTACCTTCTCCTGGTTTATGTTCCGGTACTGCTGCTAATTGTCCATTACTATTATAAACTAAACTTTCAGCTTCAGACACATTCGGTTTCATTTCCTAAACATTAAATATAAATGAACTTTTTTAATTACATTAATATTTTTTATTAAAATTTATAAATAATAATTTAATTTTTAAAATAATTAAACACTTTGTAATTTATAAAATAGAAACTGGTACACTTTGTTTATTAAATACTAGCTGTTGTCCGCGGCGTAGCACGCGTGGTTACCTAATGGTCCCACACGAATATTTTTATGGGATAAAAACTATCCTATGTATTAATTCAAGTTCATAGAGGGTCTATGTGTGTGCCAAATTCAATCTCGAAAATCGGTTCAGCAGTTTTTGCGTGAAGAAGTAACAAATAAACAAACAAACTTAATTAAACTTAAAACTTGTGTTTATTAAATTTATTCTGGTATGTATTTAAGTATTTCTATGTATTAGTATCGTTGACTAACACTCATAACACAAGCATGTAATTTGCTTACTTTGGGGTTAGATTCAATTTGTGTTACTTGTCCATGAACATTTATTTATTTAAACTTTCGCATTTATAATATTAAGATTAAGCATTCATTATCAGTATTAAATTAATTTTAGCGCAGTGAATCTGCAAAAAACCGACTCCAATAGTTTCATTACTACGTCCCGATTTAATCATCCTTTTCGAAAAATGGCTAATGATTCCGAAATGGTTCCACATCCATTGTATCACCACCCACTAGTAATGGGATGGTGACACAAGTCTTAGTCTTCAGTCGAGATGTCATAAACATAATACATAAATTATAACACAAAAAACACTATGTGGCCGGATCATCACAAAATCAATACGAGAATGGGACCACCTTGGAGTCATGATCTATGTTTCCAAAAAAGTACCATCAAAATCGGTTCGCTATTGGTCGAATAATCGCGTAAAAGTATATTGTAACAATAACATTAAGTTAGATTGATACCTCCTCTTCTTCTTGAAATAGCTTAAAAAAGTTAGTTTTTTTAATATCAGTATCTTCACGCCCATATCCCCGGAGAGGTAGGCAGAGGCACAACCAGGACACCAACGACTAGCCGAAGACACTAAGCCCCACAATGTGATAGGTGGCAATCAATCGTATCACCAACCCAGACATATCCAATCCGAAGTTTGACCCGAGAATCGAACCCAGGGCCCCATGCAGTTAAGTCTGACGCCGGACCGAAAGGCAGCTCTTTCTTTTTCTTCTGTGTTAATATCATATTTATCAATAAGTAGGTACCTTATTAATATCATAATATTTGTCAACTCTAGATGGATATTCATCGTCTATGACAAAGCTCCATGCAGTTTTCATCGGTACTCTCCCAGTGTTTTCTATTTCAAAATCAAATCTTCTTACCTACAAAATAAACACACTATAAAAGTCAAATTATTATTGTCATAAAAAACGACGGGTACACGGAGTTTACTTGAACAAACTTGAATGAAAAATAGAGCGCGGCATTTAACAGCAGAAAAAGACGGATTACATTCCGGGAGTGCCGGCAGAAGAGAAAACTTGAATATTAACGTTGTGCATTTTTGATATTTTTGAATAGTTAGGGAATAATTTTGCAGGAATTGCTTTAATTATCAGTATGAAAGTACTTTAATTTATGTGGTAGAATACAATATTCATTTATTGTGTCGTCGTACACAAACATGACAACACGAACATTCGCGCAAGCGCCCTGCGCCGTCTTACGAAGTTTCGATCAGATTACGTGTCCTGACGTGTGTTTAGAAGTTTTTACCCATTCCAAAAAAGTGCGCAATGCCGCTAAAGAAGTTTTCACTTCAAAACATCCTTATTAATATGCTCGCCAACATTCTCGCATGTACACCATACTAACCATTAACCTCGAAAATAGCACTAGCTGTCTTATTAATAAATAAATACTAAAATAAGAGTCACGTCAGGTTGATATTATAATTATTTTTTTTATGCTATAGGAAGGCAAACAAGCAGACGGATTTCCTGATGGTAAGAAATTCACGCCGCCTAGAGACACCAAAGATGGTAATGGTGCGTTGCTAACCTGAAGTCAGGATGTTAGGCCTCGAGCAAAAGTAAGTTTACCGGCTACCTTACCCTCCGAACCGGAACACGTCATGACGTTATAGCGGCAGGAATAGGTAAGGCGGTGGTACCAATCCGGGCGAGTCGCTGCAAAACTCTACCACCTAGTCAGATGTCACGGTGTTAGTGATGATAAGCCCATGCTCGCCTTTTACGAGCTGCCTGGCAAGAAAGGCAGATGGTCTATTCTGCAAAGGAGCCCTGTGTCATTTTGCATGCTTAATAGTTTAAAACCATGCAACGGATTTTGATGCGATATTTTTAATACATAAAGTGATTGAAGTGGAAGGTTTATGCAATATTTCATAACCGTGCGAAGCCGGGGCGGGCCGCTAGTTAAGTATAACTCGAAAACATGTTAAGTGGGATACATTTGAATCAGTACTTTATCAAAATAGAATCATCAAAATCTCTTTGTTATTGGCCAAATAATTAATTGCGTCACAAACATACAAAAATAAATGTGTGCGTGTACTAGCGTACACTCGTAAGAAGTGAAACTTATTTATGACGTTATTGTTCAAAAAATAATTTACTAGATGCAACTTTACAGAAATTGGTTAAATAAAATTTATTGCCAATCTCTACTCCGCTGGAAAAAGTATACTTCGAATCACGCGTGGTAGGGATAAGAACAAAGATGGAGCGTAACAGAAAAATGTGACGCGTAACGAAAAAATGATACACTAAATTTTTTTCCAACCCCGATTAAGAAGTTTCACTTCAATAAAATAGAATAGAAAATAAAACCTCCTTCTTTTGTTCGGTTAACACTTACTTGGTATACAAATGTATCGTCAA